>JALIZF010001325.1:57500-243251 GCA_029948255.1 Telmatactis stephensoni
TAAGGTGCAGAAAGCGTTAGCCAATCACAGTATTAATCGTGCAATTATGCTGGGGGTCCAGAACAAGGTTTTACTCGTTATTTCGCAGACGGACTAAAGTCACTAAATTATTCGGTTGTGACTTAGTTACAAATTTGATGAATATTATGCTTTTGTTACGGTTCATAGGTACGGCATTCATTCAAAGCCGACACAGAGCTGCATTCAGCCAGGACAGCTCAAGCGTGTAGAGCTCTGCCGTTTTATCCCAGCTGTTTCAATTAATTACGTATTCATATAGTAGAGGGGTAGCGGCCTTACACGCACATACGCACAGACGTTCATTTGAAATTGAAAGTAATAAATAAATGAGGCTTTTTAAAGCTTAAAACTTAAAAGTTTCTAAATCTAGTGGGCTTGCGCGTATAATTTGTGCTCGCTGAAATCTTTCTGCTTGCCTACATCGCGTGAAACGTCCACGCTACAGCGATGAGTGTTACGAAAATGGAATGGAATGTACAGCGACTAATTATCTACAGGTCTAACTGCATAAAATAATATGGTTATCATTAAATTTATAGTAATCGAAAAGACTCAATCTTGTAGCGGCTTGTGGATTAGTATTATAACCAATCAATGATACTACCACCGCATGCTTTTATTCCCGTTGAAGTCACCTCAAGTTAAATAGCTATCTCGATATGTCTATTTACAGCCAAAAATTCTATAATTCAAGAAATCACTTAATTAAACATTCATTTTATCCTATCCAAGTGATAGGATACTCAGAGTTTCAGCTGAAAATGTTTCAATTCCAGAAGTCTAGTTGCACTCAGCTTGACACCTGCTTATTTATCTGACTTTAAAACCTTTTCGCCTCTTCTATGACAGAAATCTCGGCTTTGCTGACTTCATTCGATATAGGCTGCAATCCATGATGGTTTGCTGGATGATTCCAAACTTATAAATAATGAAAGATTTGAAGAACACACCAAAATTCAAGGTTATGAACGGAATTATAACAATAACGAGTCACGAGATCACGTTTGTCTCTTTTTGAAAAGGCATATAAAGAAATCAGTGACTCTCAGTTCAGCGAACTGAATTAAGGCTGAATCGCGGATTACTCGTTCACTAGTACTGATTCCAGTTTTTTGTTTAAAAATAATTCAAAATCTGCCTAAATAGTATACAAACCATGGGAGAAAATTTGCATAAGTGTAATGCTGGCCATCCGGCTTATGATATATTTCGGGTTCATACAAAAATCAGTTTCGATTTGAAATAAGTAAAACCCTGAAATTGAATCTCATATTGTAAGACATACATATTTTCGAGGGAAAGAAGATGCTAGCCCAGTATAAAATTAATCAGTTAACTGATAGCACGTGGCTGCAATTTCATTAGGAGGTCGGTAAACCAGTATTTCAAATTCAACGTCTTTGCAATTAAAGAATTCATTCTAATGTGTGAAATTCGTACCTGCGAAAACAACAAACGATGCTAAAGCCTTCATTTTGTAGATAGACTGCTTTCCGGCCTTGTTACTGTGTTTGCGTGTTGACGCCCTACTTGAAATATTTCGACTTTAAACACAATGCTCGTAATTTCCCATGAGGCCAAGTAAAACAATACAGTCAAGACAATACTCACACAGGGCAACGATCACCCACTGCGCATGCATGCTATCACAAAGAAATAAAATTCATAACCTCGTGTACCTTCTACAGTACCGACTCTGATTGATGAAAAGAATATATAATAGATCATATAGATAATGGTGGTGCATGACCTATCATCCCGTTTGAACCTTTTACATATACTTTTAACTATTCCACGCCATAATGATATGCTGAGAATTGAATATCCGCCCTATAGCTTAGCACCCTCTTGTTTTGAAAATAAGCGTTCCGTGAATTTATTCGACTCAGTACCTTCCAGGTTATCATGTGTCTTTCAAAGTGATTGTGAATAAAACCGAGCTAGATTGATTTACTTGTCGCTAAAGGAAGTCAAACTCTTTTTAGAAATGGTTGTCTTCTAAATGAATGTGAAAGCGTTTCTTTTATTACGTTGTCGTGGTAACGTACTGCAACATGGGGTTAAATATAGTCAACAAAACCTCAAAATTTCAACTATAAAGCTACGAAAAGATATAGAAAAAATTAAAGAAAGAAGGAAGGAAGAAATGTTATAATTAAAAACAACAAAAATAACAAAAAACACGGTAAGGGAAGGATTTTGTTAGGGGCTGTTTATATGAAAACGAGCTGTCCCTGCTAAAAGGAAAGAAGACAAAAGCCGGAGGGATAGCAAACAACTGATCGCCTTCATATAAACAGCGCCTTTGGCATGAATAATAAAGTTGAGTTCCTTGAACTTCGTTCTATGCCAGTATTTAGTTCACATTTTAACTATTTAAATACGACTTCAGTTCAGAAATGAATAGTGATTTAGGTAGTGTATTCATTGCTATATAAAATATGATATTTTGTATCCGCAAATAAAACCTGTTCAGTTTCTTGACTAGTATACTTTTAGATCCGGCGGCAATACTCTATCTAAGAGCGTATAATTATATTACAAAATATCACACCAAACTACCTCATTCGACGGCTTTTGCATGTTTCCTAGGCCTAACTGAATACAAATCGAAAAAGCACAATTCTAACTCAAAAACTCTTGATTTACATTACAGCATTACAATAAACTTCATTATTCTGCTTTCTATATATCGAACTTTTCAGGTACAAGTTACTTGGTTTCAGAGTATTTGGTATCAGATTCGAGTACTTGGTTTCAGAGTATCAGATTCGACTCTCAACATTTTTTGAAAACATACATGTCCGTTACTTTCTTGTATGCGAACCGCTACTTTATTCGCTCGCCCCTAGCACCTTTTTTGTGAAGTGAAGTGACAATGAATTGATATCACGTATAAAAATACATTGTTCGCAATAGAGAATAAGCGGGAAAAGAAATAAAACTGAAAGCTAAATTACTAAGTAAACAATCGAATGATGCATTGATACAAAAGCGAGCTTGACCAGCACTCCTTAAAAAACCAAAATATCAATTTTTGGGAAAATATTCCTTGTAATCTTAACTATAAAGCTTGCAGAGAAATAAATAAATAAACCTAGCCTGATCTTTAACAATTTCTACTCATGTGCATTGCCGCAGGCTGCGTGATTTCAAAGGCGAATACGAAGGTGTTTAATTCCTTTTAATTGTGGCAAGACTTGAAAATTCTATAACCGGTGCAGTATTTTAAAATCAACGAACGGCACTTAAAATTCCGTGAATCAAGCCATACCTGCAAGAATACCAAGCAGTAAAGCCTTCATTTTTTAGACGGTTTCTTATTCGCTTTTTGATCAGCTCTCGATCAGTTCCCGATCAGCAAACACCAAGATCGATTCAAATATGGGCTGTATATAAAAACATGCGATCTTAATAACAACGGAATATCCAGATCGGTGGACTCGCGTGGACTTCTTTTTTATAATTATGTTTTTATTACAACGACTTTAATTTATTTTATGGCTGATACTGCGATATCGGGATAACCTTCAGGAACAAAGGTCTGAAATCCAACGAACGTGTATCATAAAGAAATGAAATAAAAGAAATGAAATAAAATGAAAATGAAATAAAATAAAATAAAATAACAATGACATATTTTGGGTAGCCTGTGGCATGACCGCTGACTGTCACGATCGTACAGTCAATCACTTTCGTAGTTATCACATTCATGAATAATTAAATTTTGGGTCAACAACAACCTGACTCAAAACATGTTTTGGTGGCTGTAAATTAACCAATTTTGAGATAAAAAGTAAGTATAATCAACGCAATAGAGTGATCGTACTTAACCCTTGAAAAAGTACAAAATCTAATTAGTACTAAATAGTACAAAGTCCTTTGTTTTCTATTGTTTAATAGTGCTGTTTTGTATTATTTAGCCAGTACAATTTCACGGGGCTTAGTGCGATCACTCTATTATTCATATTATTCACATTCGGACTAAAATATACCATCGATGTTGGCTGAAGCTCGATCTATCGAGTCGATGTCATTATTTAACTAATAACACACCTACAAAAAATACTAGTTTCTGATTGGCTGTCGAGCTTTGAATTTTTTCTCAATACTGTGCAATTAATTAATTGCACACATCCGGGAACTTTGCCTGTGAAATGTTTGAAAACATTTAGCAAAACCTCAACGAATCGAGAATGGAGGACTTTTGGAACCTTTTATTTTTTATTATTGAAAGCATTTCATGATTTTGTTGTATTGTCGTTGGTAGCCGGACTACAAACTTATCATAGAAAATTGAAACAATTGAAACAACTGTATATTTGAAAAAACAGAAAAGAAAAAAACAGAAAGAACATTCTACATTTTATCATTTTTTATAACTTTTACGTATTTTCGAAAATTAATGTGTATTTTTGATAAAATCTTTGTAAACAAATATTATGTTTTAGTCACTGTTTCAGTTTCATGGTGTCAATGCGAAAGAGTGGTTCGTCCGTTGTATTTATGTGATTAGAAACGCGTAGTTTTTGTAGGTGTGTTATTAACAAGAAATTCCACTTTAGTTCTCGAAGAATTATTAAATGAAAAATACCGCGCGTATTTGATGAAAGAGGCTGAATACCACGAATGCGAAATTTCCTATACAAACTACAAAAAAATATCATTCACCTGTCCAATGTTTTGAAGGGTTTCTTGTTATGAGTTACGACATGCAGATTAGCTGAAAAATAGACTTGTTCTAAGAGAGCCTCATATTCGTGCGTCGTGCTGAGTTATTCTATATATATACCTATTTCAAAAAAGGTTGTCGTATGAGAGGTCTCAAGTGTACGCGACTAGACCGAAAAGGAGTATGGGTAGTTGCAAAATTTTACTCGTTTTTTCGCATTGTGGTCTTGATTTTAGCATTAGCAAATGAAGCTTTGATGCATTAGGTCATGACAAGCTGAAGTTGAATTAGCGTGTGGATATTTGTGTGGTTTTATAGCTCTAGTAATTTCTACCCATACACCCTTTCGGGTGAGTCGCGTAGGCTTTTGCCGACAACGTTTATTGAAATAGGTGTATCTTATTGTTATTCAAGCAGTACTTGGATCTGATTTGAAAATATTTGTTCACTTTCTTTCTTTCAGGTTATTTTCCAAATCATGCCTATTGATAAGGAGACTACTTTTCTTGTACTGGTTGTCTGGTGTTTTTCCTATAGTAGAGTGATTACACTTAACCCGTGAAACGTGTGTAATAGTTCAATAGACACAAAAGAAAACAATGGAAATACGGTCTACTAGTAACTAGTAGTGGACCTTTTTGCGATAACAAACATTCTCGACATCTCGTGCAGATAAAACAAATGAACTTATTATTAATCATGACATCTTGAATATTCATTGTTCAAGGCTCGTGGAATGTTTGTACCTAGTTAAGCGTTGAACATATAATTTTAAATGTAAGCACAAAATAAACTAAAAGGGATTTGTTTTCACTCCATGTTATATGTTGTGCGTACTGCTGCGTTTAGACATGTACTCACGGTTCTGACTACCGAGTATTCGATATGCTAATTTAGGCCCCGTAAACACATAGGACTATTGAAGTCCACACGAAAACTATGACCGTTACACGAAAACGATGAACGTTTTCGAATCTTTTTAGAGCCGTCAATACGTATGCGGTTTCGTTTGTAAACGTATACTTTTTAACCGTTTAGCTCCGTCCACATGCAAACGCTTTGTGAAAGTTCCATTGATAATTCGGCAGCGCTCTCCACACGAAAACGGAGTTTTCGAAAGTATCCACTTTAGAGAACGCCTTTTAAAATAGTCCTTTATTGTGAGCGTTTTCATCGCTTTCGTGTGGACTAAACGCATAAAAAAGTATATGTTTTGGAACTATGAAAACGCATACGTGTGTACGGAGCCTTCAAATTCAACAGTTACCCCTCCGGCCAGGAAATCCCTTTAAATGTCAGTGTAATTACAGCATTAAATAATATATGAGTATATACGGCGCGCGGAATGGTCCAAAATTATGCCATTAAGTTTGAACAGATAACTGTTGGTTGACTGCGTTACTTCGCGTTAGATGATATTGTTTTCTCTTCTCAACACACACAAAAAAAACTGGGTCAAAGACTAAACAAATCGTTTGAAGACCAAAAACTCAGTCGAAGACTCAAAAAAAAAAAACTTGTTAAAAGGCAGAAAAAAATCGATCGAAGACAAAATTTTGGTCAAAGACAGAAACTTGGTCCAAGACTAAACGTTCGGTCGATGTCAAAAAACTCGGTCGAAAACTAAAAACTCGATCGGAAACTAAAAAAAATCTAAATTAGGTCTAAGAACAAAGAACTAATAGTCAAAGGTATCAGTTTTGTACTCTGTTTAAAGCAGCATTTGTATGATGTAAAAGAGACCTTGATCACCATGCAATGATCGTATTAAAGTCCCTTGATGCGTTCCTTGCCGTGACCGTGCCGTTTTCACAGTCTTACAAAAATTGCTCTAAATCGTCTTTTCTTGTGATGACGTGTATAAAATTGTAACTAAAGATCATGCTGTTAGAGCAGTTTTTGTCTAGCTGTGGAAAACTCACGACACGCGAGTAACAGTTCTTCAATGGTGCACTGTTCCCTTTTCAGTCTTACCACATTTCTAACTCTTCTTCTCTTTCTTCTATCTTTAGCATACAAAAATATCAATTCTGAGGATCGCCGGCTATAAGTACGACGATCTCTTTAATTTTCCCGCCATTATTGCGATCGCAATTATGGTCGAGATTCGCAAAACACTGTGGATTTCTTTCTTTCAGACCAGTTATGGTACAATTTGCCAACAGCATAAATTGATTCGAATAACTTGGCTAAACAAAAAGGGAAATAAGTGATCGTTTACTAATAATTACAATATATGCAACGTGGATCGAAATTCCATCAGAAACACTTTCACGATTGTTCAGTTGATTGCATCACCCTCTTCCTGACTCCTTTAGTAGAGATGAATACAGGCACAGGCGAAGTGAACGCAATCGTGTTGATGAAGAACTGTTTATATTTACATTTACGTTTAGGCCTTCGACACGAAAGCGATGGAAATGCTCACCGTAAAGGAATATTTTCGAAAACTTCTCCAAAGTGGATACTTTCGAAAACTCGATTCGTTTTCGTGTGGAGAGCGCTGACGTTGATTAATTATCAATGGAACTATAAACGGTTAAAAAGTATACGTTTACAAATGAAACCGCATGTGTATTGACGACTCTAAAAAGATTCGAAAACGTTCATCGTTTTTGTGTAACGGTCATCGTTTTCGTGTGGACTTCAATAGTCCTATGTGTTTACGGGGCCTAAATTAGCATATCGAATACTCGGTAGTCAGAACCGTGAGTACATGTCTAAACGCAGTACGCATAACATATAACATGGAGTGAAAACAAATCCCTTTTAGTTTATTTTGTGCTTACATTTAAAATTATATGTTCAGCGCTCAACTAGGTACAAACATTCCACGAGCCTTGAACAGTGAATATTCAAGATGTCATGATTAACAAAAAGTTCATTTGTTTTATCTGCACGAGATGTCGAGAATGTTTGTTATCGCAAAAAGGTCTAGTCTACTAACTATTTCACGGGTTAAGTGTTATCACTCTAATGCAAATGGAATGCAAAGGTCTTGTGAATACTATAACTGATACACGATGTGAACTTGCATGTGGACTGAATAATGATAAATGCATCTGTGCTGGAGATGAATCCCAAAGTAAAATTACAGGTACCTTTCTACATCCATTTTAAAGGGTTATTAACCGAGCGCGAGGTCTGTATGGGAAAATTTCAGACCGAGGTCTTGACAGTACGGACCGAGCGCACATACAGACCGAGCAAACGAGGTTAATAACTTATTTATTATATGGCTTTGAGAAGTCCCACTAAAACAATTGCCAAACGCAAACTTTTCTTTTCATCCGGGACAGCGGTCCTGATATGGCAAAATACAGACCATGCGTTAGCCAATCAGAATTCAGGAAATTATCTAGCTATATAATAATATAGTTTATTGAATTTTCCTTCTTGATCAGACAGACAGACAGACAGACAGACAGACAGACAGACAGACAGACAGACAGACAGACAGACAGACAGACAGACAGACAGACAGACAGACAGACAGACAAATTGAACAACCACAAAAAGCAAAAAAAGGCATATTAAAATTTGTTATCACTTTTGTGTTGCAATTCGTATAGTATGAAAAACACTCCTTAATCAATGATCAAATGATCAATTTAGGTTGTCTGCAAAGATGTGATAAAAATCCTAGTGACAATCCAAACCCTAATGCAAAAAGAACAAAAAACAAAACAAGAAAAACCCCTCTCCTTAGTTTAATGCTTTTTTTCTTTAGACATGTTTCGGCAATTCAATTGCTATCATCAGTAGTAAGGAAGAATGGAAATGTATAACTATTTATACATAATGTAGCTATTTTAAAAGTTCTCATAAGCATCTTTCAAAGTAACAGCTTGTCTATACGTACATCCATAAAAATGCTTAGCCTGGATATAAAATGATTTAATATAAAGAGCAGCCAATGCAAAATCTCCCTTCCCCTCCACAAATGCGCACATGCACAAACACACATCACGTCTATTCTATCAAATTTAGGTTGTCTGCAAAGATGTGATAAAAATCCTAGTGGCAATCCAAACCCCAATGCAACGGTTTACAAATGCCTTGACATGGAATGCACCAACCTAGAAAGCTGCACTCAGGTTTGCAGAAGCAACGAGTGCAAAACGCAATGCAAAGCCACGAAAATCTGCAACCAGGAATGCGGCAGCAGCAAGTGTTCCAAGCTCGTTTGTTTAACTCCAACATGTATGCAAGACTGCGGAAATTGCACGATGGAATGCACAAGCGAATTTGACGATTGTCAGCAGTTTTGTATAAAGGTGTGTGCAATTCTGTTTGCCACGCCAAAAGATGTTCGTGCACATGCACAGCAGCTTCGGGTGAAAGCTGCGAGTTCGAAAAAGTCTCTCAAAGCGTGAAGCTTAAGGTGTCTGCACTTTCACTTGTGTACTTTATTGTAGGTTCTGTATTTCTTGTAATAGCAATGTATAAAGAAGCTAGGTAAATCTAACCTTGCAGGACATTGTATCCAATAATTGCAGAACTGAATGAATAGTCCAGTTTCCAATTACTAGGGACCGCTGAGCTTCCTGACAAAAATCAAAGGGCAAGCCTCCTTTTCAAGAAAGACCCTTGGGGATTTTGTTTTGTTAAGAACAGCACAAAAATCGAGTTTACTCCCATGGGCCTTACTTAAAAAGGAGGCTATCCCTGTATGAATGCGTTTTTTTTTTTTTTGTCAGGAAGTTCAGGTCTCTAGTAACTGGAAACTGGACTATTGAAGCAAAGAAATGTCGAAATCGGAAACGATGTGAATTGGTGAATTGCAAGTTGACGTCACAACGTCTCGCCGAATGGACAACAAAATATTTCTCATGTCTGTCGTTACCGCTTTTTTTGTATTTTTGAACCTCAAGGAAATTAACTACAAATATATGTGGGCTCTAACTGGTCAATCCCTATCAAGCGGCAATTTGTTGCATGATTGACTTATTATCTGCTTAAACCCAGTTTAGGATTAGAATTGACTATTTTATACTCCTTTTAACAAATAGAACAGCTTTTCCCGTGCTCCGTTCAGTAATACAGCACGCAGGAAGTGATGAAAGCACGAAAGAAGTGCTCTCCACACTTCTTGAGTGCTTTCGGCACTTCCTAAGTGCTGTATTACTGAACGGAGCACGGAAAAAGCTGTTCTATTTGTTTTATTATATGTTTTGAAGTAAATATTCAAGGAAAAAAGTTCGATTTTCTCCGTACGAAAATTCAAAAGGTGCGCGCGCGGTCGAGCTCGCGCTGCTGACATCAGAGCTGTGCTCCGTTCTCTGATAAAGCACAGCTTTTAGCCAATCGGAGCGCGCGTATCGACGAGGGTATATAATAAAAAGCTGTAATGTCACCAAACTAAATAGTATAGTATGATGGATAGTAAGAAATGCTAAGTAAGAACGGAAAGAAATGTTTTCTCCCTCTAAAATAAACATCACTATTAAATGTGCGTTTCGGTACCAAAAGGCCTTTTTTGCACAGTATTTTCCCCTAAACTTGAGAAATTTCCCTGACTATCAGTATTTTTGAATTCAAATGACAGGCACAAGTTTGTAGGCTTTTAAAATTGTCAATTCTAGCTCTAAACATTTCAGATTTTGGAATCAATTATTTCAAACAATCCATTGTATGACTACAAAAAAATTGCATTAAGGCAATTGTATAAAGGTTATGAAAATTTGGCACATTCTTACAAAGAAAAAGAAGAGAAAAGGCATATCTGATATGACATAGTAGAGAAAAGAAAGTGTTTTTATGTTTGTTTTTCATATTGTGCCTGGCAATATTGCTGATTTCAGCTGAATGACATTTTGGATTAATTAAAAAATAAATAAATTAATTGTAACACTTTTATATAGTTGTCATTTCATGCAGTGTGAAAAAATATTTCTTAATTTTATAGAAATAATGAATATAAGAGGATGTGGGGTAGGGCTACAAGAATATTGAGTTTATTAAATAGAATAGATTTCGTATGAGTGTGAAACGGACCGCGCCGTGCCGTGCCCGTGTCAGTGCCGTGAAGTCTATAAAAACCTTGAAATTCCTGCCGTGACGGTGCCGTGACCGTGCGGTGCCGTTTTCACAGTCATACAAAATCTACTCTTTTCATTATATATATTCACCTAATCCAAAAACGTTGTCGTACACTCCAAGACTGCAAAGGATTTTGGTAGTTTTTCTTTTAAATAATGTTTCACTATTGTTTTTCCTTGTGTGATGTTTCTTTGGTGAGCATTTTAAGCATTCCAGCAAGCGTTATAAGCAATTAAACGTTTTGTATTCATGTTTTATGCAACCAAAAGATGCTATGATCAGACATTAACTACTAGAAAACTACCAAAATCCTTTGCAGTCTTGGAGTGTACACTGTGGACTTAATGCGACAACGTTTTTTGAAATAGGTATATATTGAATTTTTGAATTGCAAAGAAAGCTATTTTATACAATAGACACTGACAAACTTTATAAATGCTTTCTTTGCACGAAGATTTTTCTCTCTTTTCCCTTGCATCATTGTTTTTGGTTTTTCCATCACCACACCAGTCACTTTTCTAATGGTACGTTCCTTACGGCCTAGGAACTGAATGTTTCCTTTCTCTTTGACCGCAAAGCTGACAAACTTACTGACAGGCGTAAAAAACTTAAGGCTGTACTCATGTTCAAAGCAACTCACAAACTAGCGCCCAAATACATACAAGATCTTTCTAAACCCATAGAATCTTGCTATGAAATTAGAGACATAGAAAACAAACTTGCTCTCCCGAAATCCCGCACAGACTATCTAAAGCGTAGCACTGGCTACAGCGGGCCAGCTCTGTGGAATAGCCTTCCACACCAAACGAGAGCGAGTCACTCTGTCTCTAATTTCAAACAAAGCATTAAACCGATTCTATCTACAAAGTACTCCCGCACGGCAAACATGTAAAACAGTTTAATACAATTTTTAAACCTTTTAATATCATTATAAAGTTATGTATTTGTATGTACTGATGTTCAGTTTACCGTGGCTAAATAAAATAAAGTTTCAAGTTTCAAGTTCTTCCGGGTAGAACGGAAGGGGCCGAAATCAAAACGTGGAAAGGGAAAGAAGGGAAAGTACGTAGTCGCCCAAAGCCTTCTCCTCCCGTACCGCTATCCACGAAGGCTACCTTTAATTTGTTTCTAGCGAAAATGTTTTTGCTTTCATGATTAGTTCTCAGGTTATTCCTTAACGAGTTCTATTTCATAGGAACGGAATTCCTCTGTGTCGTATTTTGATTATGATATCCGTTTGATTTGTTCGCTTTTTGTTTTTGAATTTTGTTATCAGCTTCAATAATTTCTTTTACAACTGAATTCGGTCAAACATTTGTTTTTAGCCGTTTATGTTTAGTTCGTTAATAAATCACTTTTCAGTTTTCGATTAACGACGATTAACAAACTCATTATAATACTTAAACACTTAGATGTAACTTCGAAGACAAACATTGACTTCTCGTAATACCTGTCTATGTCTATCTTACACTCTGTATTAATTTCTAGATCTAAACCTTTTCAGGTACCAGCAAAAGCCGTGTAATAGCTATGTTAGCCAGATGAACATCACGGCATGGTGTTAACGGGCATTCTCGTAAAATGCCCAGCAAACGTCAGCATCTGCCTCGCTGCCTCTTGAAAACGCGACTGAATTGTCAGTATATTTGCTAAGACATTGTTGAGACAACGTGTTATGAACAAAAGGCGTTGTGATGTCTTTCAGTTTATGCTTTACTAGTGGACTTCGATTTCCATGGTATTGATATATTTCAAAAGAAATGTATGTGGGGTTTGACTGATTTGTTTATACTTTGGAAACTATCGTAGGAGCTACAAATACGGGATCAGTGTTCCTTTCTTTTTAGGCAAGAAAGAAAAACAAACAAGTGTGTCAAAAAACAGGTATAAATAAATTTACATTTATAATTGGTAAAATGCTCACTCATCCTACTGCTTTTTTCTTAAAGAATTTAATTCCAAAATACTAAACATTTAATATATTCCCATCTGAAGTTGCCTAGTTCTCTAAAAGCCTTGGCCCGTCTTAGCCACTCAGTGGAAAAAATAGCCGTTCTAGCCACTTGATACTCATAACACATTTATTATCGCCAAACAAAGATCCCTATAACCGAATCTTAAGGTCCTTTCACATTTATTAGCAAAATCTAAAGATTCTTTTGTTTCATTGCCAAATTTCATCTCTCAGAGGAGAAATACTATTATTATATTTCCTGCTATATGTCGATCTCCCGTGCTTTTACACGCCCTGTGCTGTTGTAGCTTGTGCAATCTGCGCTCAGGCTGGCTGAAGTGATATAATTTTTGGCTATTGTTTTAGTTAAACAGTAGCTGATCAATATCATTCGATTGACAAAAGAATTCATGGAGCGGTTATCTATTGTAATGCTTTCTCCCCCAACACAGCTCATTAAACCCATCTCTTGACTTTGAAAACAAACAAAGGAAAAATCAAATAACAAAGCGAAACATTTATTTCTCCTTTGTGAAGAAGACACGAAATGTTTTACTGGCAATTTCCGAGTTTAAAATACGTATACGGTTAAGAGAAAGTTAAGCATGTAAGATTGGTCGAATTTCACTGTAATTCTCTTCTCATTGCACGTTTTGGTTATGAATATTTCATTCAAAAACCCGGTTGATTGTCTTTAGAAAACTAAGATACTTTTGATCGTTATTCGTGTTCAAAAAAACTCCATTTGATTGACTAAGTAATGGGCATGCAAGTCAAATTTTGAATTTTTAAATTGTGTATCCTTTACTGAATAGTTTCAAATAAACATTTTCAACTTTTGAAACATTTTTCATGTATAATTTTTTTATCCTAGTCGGTACGTGCGTAACCGAGTTTCAAATTCAAAAAAGTTCTCCGACACGGCTCAAAGTAGTTTTTGACCATCTGTGCAGCTAACTTCTCAAAGTATCTCGTAAGCTAGTAGTGTAAACAAAGATTGACATCCATCTTATAACTATATAAAAATACGTGCACCAGAATTTTTTTTGTGATTGCCCTTCTTCGTCTAGAAGCTGCGTTGTGTAGGAAATCACATCAAGCAAAATTTTACAATGCTCGAATTTCTCTCACAAGTTCAGCCCAACGTTCGTGTCTTTCGACTGCTTGACTTTCAAGGAGATTTCAATGCAAAGATCTAATACTGACATAGACCTAGCCTTGGTCACTTGGTAGGGCAAGTGCGATTGTTAAAAGACAAGAACGAGTTCAAAAAGTGCTCAAGATGTCAGTCGCCACTGGAGCAAAAACAAACAGAAAGATGAGAAGATGAATTCAAGCGAATGCGTTAATAGCCCTTAAGAGGATTAGGAGACCAAACTTCTAAAACATGAAAGAATTCAAAAAGGTTGCATTAAAGACCTTGAGACAATCTCTCGCGATTTAAAACCTGCTTAAAAGAAAAAAAAAATTAGGAGGAAGCAGAAGAAGAAGAAGAAGCAGAAGAAGAAGAAGAAGAAGAAGAAGAAGAAGAAGAAGAAGAAGAAGAAGAAGAAGAAGAAGAAGAAGAAGAAGAAGAAGAAGAAGAAGAAGAAGAAGAAGAATATAAAAAGCTTAAAAACCACTGACAATGAATTCAAAATCATAATTTCTATCTGCTACTGTTCATTAATTGCATACTGAAACATTAACGATTAAAACAAAGCAATCAAAGCAAGGGCATCATGGCCAGACTCATTGGCATGAAGATGCATCACGTGCTGAATTTTGCAAAGTCTTTAAATAAAGTCACTTATAAAGTCACTGACAAACAGAAGTGTGTTGAAATAGCTTGAACGGTCCCTTAGCCTTTCTTAAATTTAATAACTAGACTGATACTGAATTAATACAAATTCGTAGTGTCGCATTCAAAAGTTGCTGAGAAATGATTGACTTCATGTAAGACGTTCCTTGAGCTTCAAAACTTGACTTTCACCAACTTTACTACTAATTAATCTAAGGCAAAGGGCGCGGAAAAAAAGAAACGTTTAATTTGTGTTTAAATCTTGTAAAAGTTGTTGTTCTTGTTGTTGTTTGTATATACCATCTATCAAGATCGAGGTAAGAGATAGAGCCCCCCTGGCCTTATAATTTTTTCAAGAGAAGATGAGGTAAGAGAAGAAATCGCAAGTATTAGGTCTTTGGACAATCACATGCCACGTTTGACCCTATTTTTAGAGTGAATCTGATTGGTCGAGAGCGCGCGAGCTTTCGCATTGCCTCAAGATTACAATTCTGAATATAGTCTTTCCAATTGTTTTTCCTCCTCCATTGCAACTACTGGGCTCACCTGGCAGCTACTACAGAATTATCATTAACATGTATTAAACATGTTTTCAGTTAATACGTATCTGTCATGTAGTAGATATAATTTGTAAAAGTATTTTTCAAATCCGACAACCTTCTTGAAAACCTTTTCAATTGCCTTTTGTTTTGCAAGCTTACTATCATGATTGATATAGAAATTCCTTTATTATTCACAATATTTACACAAAAAACTGCCGTCGTTTGCCGCCGTTTGCCGTCATTTCGGATATGTTTTTTTTGTAGATATGTTTTTTTCAATTTTTGACCTTAAAGTTATCTAGCCCGCCCTAGTGACATGGATTATATTCAAATAAAAAAAAAAACGATGCGACAGGAGCAAATGTATAGCCTAGTTGATAAGAGCCCTTCAGTCCGCAGTTCATAACACTGTACTAGGGGCACTCGCATACTTATTCTGGACCCCCCCTCTCTCTAATTTGTTAAGGGTAAAAAACAGGCCTGGAGAACTCAATTCGTGAGAGCTCGTTAATTAATTGCAGCAAAATCAAATAAGTCTAAAATCCCTCCCCCTTTCTTTGCTGTCATAAACAACTTTTCCAACTTGTATTCTATGATGTATTTTCCCCTTCTTTTTCTTGACTCGAGATTGATCCTATAAGTTGCCTGGATAATGAATCTGATCATGATTTTCAGTTAACAATTATATGCTATGAAAACTTTGTTGGTGGAAGCTTTATCTAAGCAGTCTTAACTTATTAATTTATCTACTGTCGTTTTAATGAAAGGTTGGAACATTCCTCATTCACGCAAGATTTCTCCAACAGAAAAGCTTCAAATTTGTTATAAGAAACTACAATAATAATTGAGATTCTTCATGTATTTTGCATAGCAAGGTGATATAGGTACTATACTTAACTTCATGAAAACGAAATGTATAAAGGATATGGGGTGGATGGTGACTAGTAGAAATTATCAATTCTGATCTTGTCGTCGGAACTCGAAGGATTCCTTGTGGGGATATGCCACGCTCTATTGTTAACTTTCACAAGTGACACTCTAACAATTCTTGGGTTTCATGCAGTTACTTCTCTCGAGAATGAAACGACAATGAAATAGTAATATCCATGCATAATGGGTGAGCTCATTATAACAGCGCAGGCTAACGAGAAATCTATTGTCGAACCCGTTCATCCAGGACGGCTGCCATGACGTCATCACCAACTCAGAACAGCGCTTCCTGTTTTGATGACTCCATAGAAAGTCTTCGATCGTGAGGGAACGCCCATCTATTAAAAGATCATTTGCCTTTTCACTCATAGTATTGCTCCCCCTCTGACTTCTAAGGGCGTATCATCGATCGACAATCATTCTAATTTGCCAGATGCCGTGCAGAAAAATTCAAAAAAAATTTTTATCTTACTCATTGGATGAAATCTAGAATTTCTCCTTTCATTTGTAATTTACTTTCGATAACGATCGAAATATATAACCCCCAATAAGCTTTTGTTGAATCAATTATTTATAACTTGTGCTCGATAAGTTTATAAATTCCAAAGTTGCTTAAGGGAAAGTGTAACCCATTGACCCTTTATACTAACAACATTTTTATTGAAACATGCAATCTATTTTGTGTGCGTTTAAGTAAACAAAATTAAGATATCCATTCGGTTTCGTGAATAATCATGAAATAGTGCATTTATTCCACTAAAAAGTATACATCACATTACGCGGCTTGTCATACGTATATAGCAAATCAGAATTTTCAGTGAAGTCTGTGACACTCCTTGATTTGCACGTGGGGAAAATGTCTACATTAAAACTACTAAGTGGCATTGCTAGATTCCTGAAATCAAGTGAGAAGTCTTGGATGTGTGGTCATTTATTCCACTAAAAATTATACATCACATAACGCTTGTCATACGTATATAGCAAATCAGAATTTCAAGTGAAGTCTGCGACACTCTTTGATTTACACGTGGGAAAAATACCTGTCTACATTGCTAGATTCCTGAAACCAAGTGAGAAGTCTTGGATGTGTTGTCATTGGGAGGCAAAAGGGAATCAGTCCCGAATCCGATTATAGATGGCAAAGTATACTGATCTATTACTCAATCTGTTGATTAATTTATAGTTTGTGAATAAAAAAAAAAGATATTTATTGTGTAGCGCTAAAACTATATACATATTCTAAAGCGCTCACAAAAAATATAAGATATACATATACTGTACGTAAAACAAATAAATTAATGTATAAATCATTATATAAATAACATGCATTGAGCTAGTGTCAATACTTAATATCAGTGTTAATACTTAAAATCAAAGTATAGAAAAAATAGAATTAGAATAGAATTATTATAGAATAGTTAGTTTATAATTTTCAGAGAGAAATTTATAAAAGCAAGAATTTTAAGCCCCGCTAATTTGTCAATTTCTAAGTAATATCAAGCAAGTTATGGATGAGTTCACTGTCAAACGCCGAGTTAAAGTACACACTCACACACGTAAAAAAGCAAAAATAAGAGAAAAAATTCGGTGCATGGTTTGCGAATCGGTTTGTTCAAAAAAATGACTTTGGTCGACTCTAGTGAATAAAGACACTCCACATTTACAGATGAACAGGCCTTGCGAAGTCAATTTCTCCTGTAGAAGTAAAAATACCTCCGTCATTTCTTCCTCATTTTGATGCTCCAGGCAAGAAATCAAATCTGAGACCTGGACCCAGTTGATTTAAGGACAGTAGTACTAATTGTGGATTAGATTTAATCCTGGGTTAGTGCGGCTAATCCACAACAGGAGCGCCCCGATTTTCGAAAGGTGATTAGTATTCAATCCTAAGTTAAAATGAATGATTTTCTTACGATTTTACCCTGAGTTAGCGCTAACCGCCTTTCAAGCAACTGGGCCCTGGACCAATACCTACTTTAACAATTGTTGAGTTAATATCAAGTTTCTCACTTGCGTTTGATTCATATATTCATTTGACTTCTAATCGGCATTGTCGTCGACCCGTAACTTTTCGGCATTCATTTATAGCATTGTAGTCGTAAGGTTTAGTTAATTTTATATTTTCATCATGTTTTGACATCTTTTTACATATTATAATTGTAAATTAATTACCATTGTACCATTCCACTATAGTATGCAACATGTACAAGAGCAGGTAGAGTTTACACAAGCATAAATGCAGACACAAGAACCTTTGATCCCTTTTGTACTTGAGTCGTTACAAAATCAGGCTTAATCAACGGCTTCACTGACATGTAGATCTCTCTAAAGTCTTCCATTACTTGTTCTGTTCCTGTTCTATATTAGGCAAGAAAAAATCATGTAACTCGACAAGACCTTTTAGCATATCATATACAACATCAGATACGTCAAAATAACAAAGAGTGCTCCACGCTTTTCATAATTTCTCACAGAATCATCGTAACCGCAGTTTTAGCTGCATCTCTATATTTAGAGCTCAAGGTTACCCTGCCTAATACCACGTGACATAATGAATGTGGTCTCTCGAACGTGCACCAAGGTTACTTAGTCATCCAACAAGCAGGATGCGTCGTATACCTTTTGGCAAACGAATGTTTTTTGATAATAATAATAGAGTTAGAAAAACTCAATCATAGCTAACATATCTCTATGTCATTTCAGTCCTCGCTCCTCAAACATTCTTATTTTTCTTTGGGCCTTTTTAAGACAAAATATGTTCCAATTGCATAAACTTTGGTGAAAGATTTTGCCATTTGGGAGGTATCTTTGTGAGTAATTCTTAGCTCTCAAAGTGGCCAGAAAAGTGAGTGGCTTGTGCACTGTGTAAATGTAACTCCCCATGCACTCTATCCAAAACAAAAGAATGGTTTTATTCTATTAACTACAGTCATCAAACTACAACATTTCAACTGTGTTCTGCACAAAGTAAGACTTCGTAAGGTTAATTGGAATAATAGGGTTTCATTATCACAAAGCTGGCGGCTATCTTCGCGGTAAATTGACGCTCTCTGTGATGCAAATAGTAATCACCTCGTGCCGAGTTGATTCCGTGTCAACAAGAGAAAATGCGGAGTGAATACGACAAATACGGAAACACGAATCGTATGGTTCGCCAGTGTAATGGCATTTCTGAGTCACCCATCAAAAAATAAACCTTCAATCATTATTGAATCTAATTTAAGCGATTTAACGGGAATTTGTCACCCTTTTTAGGATGGCACGTTTGTGTGTATTCTAAGAGGAGTTTTTCAGAGCATTGCTTCGGAACAGTCTTTCACCATCTGTACTACAGAGTTAACCACAAATTTTCGAACAAGCCCTGTAATATAGATAACTTCACTGAGGGAGTAAATGTGATTGCAAACAGTCGACAAACACAACACGTCCATCATTTCGCAGCCAATTTTTCTTTTTTAAATTAAACTGCTATCTTTGCTATCAATTTCTCAGCAAGGGCGTTTTCGTTAGCAATGTGAAACTATTTAGGTGGTAGTTTTATCAGAATGAAAAGAAATTCCCGATTTCTTGAACCAGATGCAGAGGGAAAGTTTTAGGCTGTCTATAATGTACCATAAGCCAAAAAGGGCTGAAACTAAGTGACAAAGAAATATCCTATGAAAGATCTCTAAAGTGGTTAATGTGGTTGTGCACTGTCTAATAAGGTGACTCATGAAGACCATTCATAAAGGTATTCACGTCAAACTAGTAATCTCTTCATCAAGAAACTTTTAGAAAATGGCGCCAACGATACACAATATTTACTTCCAGTACTCTTGCCGCTTGGATTTCGATTTTCAGTGTCTTATCTGACAGATTCTGAACCAAGAGAACTAATTAAAACTATGCACAAAAGCTGCACAGTTGAGAATAGCAAACAACATAAATAATAAATGACGTTATCCCTCGAAAGTTAATGAAGGCTTTATGAACGTGTGATTAACTTTAAAAGAGACGAACGACGAAACGACGGAGAGATAATTAAAAGAAAAAGATCAAATCAAAGTCAATATCTTTAGTTTTTTTTGGCATATGATCTCGAGAAAATCTCCCTTGGACGTCCGCTATTTATTGTCAGTAGAGCTTAACAAATCGGTCTTTACTGCAAAAAAATAAAAAGGTTTAAATCATTTTTATTAAAGATTCATCTTGTGTGATGAGAGTGGGCCTTCTAATCACCCAGCGGTTTCTTCCTTTCAGATTTCAAGGCACGAAACATACCTTATACCAACGAAACAAACTGATAATTTTGTTGTAGATTTCAATTTTTACTCTGTTCACTGTATATATAGCTGGCAATTATATTGCGCCAAAATTTTCCGCAGAAGATGCTCTTTTCACTTAATTAATTATCAATTATGGTCTACTTAACTTTAGTTAGTACCGAAATGATAGCTGGTAAATACTTGAAATATTATTGGTTTTTTAGCCGATGCAGTTTGATTGTATACTGTTGAAACAATATTAATTTAAGTTTGTGTCATCCGTACCCGTAAAAATTAAAATCAAACATTTTTTTTGTTAAGGAATAACATTTATTAATGCTTAAGGAATGCAGAGAGTACTAATTAATAATCTGTTATTTTCTCTTTTAACTGGAGACACAACTACCTTGTTTTCTACCCAATAAAGTTCAATCAGTTAATGAACCTTGTTTAGAATAATGTGCCGGTATCATGCTCTCAGCAAAGGACCGGCTAAATTCCCGAACTGTGAGAGTGCTGTTGAAATCATGCAAAATTTACAAGAGTTAAATGGAGGTGGCTTTATCTGTTGGCTTATCTGTGTTTAGACCAGCGTCATCCACCGTGGTCCTTCACAGAAATCAAGACTTCAAACTTGTTAAATATTTAAGATACGATAGAAATCTCCATTCAGAGAAAATTCCAGCACAGAGCCAACTACAGAAAGATGTCTAATCTGTGCTTTTTTGATAAAAAGAAAAGCTGGTGCTTCCAAAGCTAAAAACTTTTTGTTTTTGATTGGTGATAAGAAAGCTGCCTTCAGGGGTTTATGAGCCATGGAAGAACCGCGCGACAAGCTGACAATTTCGAGATCACTTTTCTAAATCTCTTTCTTTATTTGCTGCTTACTATCGTCTTCTAGATCTGTTATTTTAGAGGCCATACATCTATTAAATCCTTCTATTCTCAAAGTTCATGATCATATATGCAACAACTGTGTAGAGTTATATTGTGATGATGAAGCGGAAATATATCAAAAATCTACAAAAACATACAGCACAAATTTAATTTTGTTGGGAAATAGTTGAGATCTGTGCCGTAAAATAGTTCAAAAGCCCGTAGCCAGACTTTTTGAGTACCCAAAGTAAACTTATCTGGTTTTATAAACAGTTTAAGTATTTTTACACTGACTTACTTGGTAAATATTGACGTCTAAGTCTGTGAGTAATTCTCATTTCACAAATATTAGAAACCGTTCAGGATTTAACTGAACTGACCAGACTTTAAAAAGTTTTTTAAATGGATAACAGAGACCGCTACCATTGAACAATTTTAACAATCAAAATAGCATGCCCAAAAGATCTAAATGGATAGATCTAGAAGAAAGCCACAGAAGTAAAACTCCAGATTTGAAAAGATAAAAAGGGGTGTTATCATGCTTTTTTTCGTTGACTTTTACCGCTTGTCATGCAAAAGCCTTTTGAATTATCTTGCTTGGTTTTCTATATGAGAAAAAGCTCTTTAATTCGTGTGCGGGCAATTCGTCGTGACAAAACTGATCAGATGTGTGGCACGGTTGAAAAAGTTTAATTGTGTGCAAACAACGACAGATTGGGACACAAGCAACGCTGTTTAACGAGGAGATACTCTCTTGTCCTTGAACAATTGTCTTTTTTAATTTCCTTTCTTTGGTCGTTGTCGCTTGTGGTCTGCTTTTGAATAAGAACACCATCATAGCAAAAATTACACCAGTATAAGAATTAGGTTTTAAAACTTAAATAACCACAAATTCATTTTAAAAATAAAAAAAAATTCTTTAGTGAAAAGAGACCAAGGATATTGTATCAAATTGTCCTCCTTTAGCCCTTTAAAAACTTCTTCTATTGAGTGTGCAACGCCAAACGGTCTATCCACATAACCAGTCACTAATTAAAAATCGGTCGTTGTTTAAAATCTAGCGATTTTATTTCAATAAAATGTTCTTAGATACTGCCTTAATTTCTTCCATAACGACCAAAAAGTATTATAAACCCTTAATGGACTTTAATAGAGCCAAATGAGTTGCAGGCGTGAAACGGATGCTGTTTCGGGACATTAGCAGTCTCCGTAATGGATAGCCTGCTTGGGCAAACATCTGGCCTATGTGTTGCTTGCATGGAACTTAAGAACTTCACAAACGAAGTCCATCTAATCAATGTTAATTCGTAGACTTGAAGAATCCACCAAGCTGGGAGTTCTAGACGTGATACTTTTGAGTTTTGTTCTTAAACAAGTGAATCTCAGTCTTGTATTAAGTAATTCCTTTAGAGCGATGTATTATTAATATCTTCTGATGTGACACTTGATTTAGTGGTTCAGAAGTGAAAGCGGCATGGGAGTCAGAATTTTTCTTAACTTAAGCTTATTCTATTTCAACAGGCAGTAACATTAGAGAACAAACTCGGCTTTGGTCAAGCCATTAGAGAATGAAACCACAAAGGAACTCCCTTGAGACTGGTCTTCCAAACTGTAAAAGACGTGTTTTGCAGTTCAAAATTTGAGATGCATGACACAGATAAATATAAATCTGTCGCGAAGCGGTGAATAAGCAATGACTGGCTAGGGTCTAAATGGAGTCTTCTCTGATCATTAAGTTACCACATCACATAAATCCTGTATGAATCGTTGTCGTAGCCTTTTTTACGGCTCCGATCAATTATAACATGGGCCCTCAAAATCAAAAACAAAAACAAAAGCTATCTATCGCAAAACAGTTCAGTAATAATGATAATAAAAATCCAGAATTAACCCATCGTTTATTTTAAGAATTGCTTGTAACGAAATTAATGCTCAATGGTATTTATGATTTTAGCCTGAGTTGTAAAAGAGTTTTACAATATTTTACATTGCCCTTAGTTATCATATTAGTAAAACAACGGCTTTAGCCAGTTTATTTAGTTCTATATGTTAGTCCCCGGCCAAAAGCACATCTGCGAGTTATTGCTTTCCTGGATCTAAACAAAGCTCTTGAGAACACATTAACAACGAATTAGTGAGGCATGCGTCAAAAATATACAGCTCATTAAATCTGCATTCCTTTATCGATGAAATTGAAATGTTGTTCTTCGCGAAAGACATCTCCTTCAGCTCTTTAATCCCAATTCAAACCTACAGGAATGTCCCAGGAGTATTCCCTAACTTGAGTTTGCGATCAATTTAGAGTTTTTTTTATTTTTGCGAGAAATGTCGTTGTCGCAGTATTTAGATAATGGACATTTTGTGGCTTATGTTATTGGGACGATGATCCGCAAGTTTGACATCTAGAGTCATTTTTGAACATTTCCCAATGTCCTCTAATAAATTATGCATAGACTCTAAATGATTCTTACCCAAGGTTAGCTGTTTGAAGAGTCCAAAGGGGCATTAGTTAGGCTAAGCTGGGCACTAGAATTTTGCGGGAAAGACCAGTTGGAGATGTTTTGCATGGCTGTTCTTTGGGCGTTCTTCAAAAAAGTAACGAGTAAATGAGTATACACCAAACTTAGAGTTAATTACGCGAAATTGTTTAATAATAGCGAGACCAGTGTTGATTTATCTAAGCATATCACCTCTGATAGTCCATGTCATCAAAGCAAACGCTTTTGCCAACATCTGGTCCTAACCTGGCCAGCAGTATCACGTGACAGCTCAAGAATAAAACGACTCGCAACACTAGGTGGGGGATTATTCGTACCGCAAGCTCGTACTGAAAACTTGGATATCTGACTACCGAAGCTCAAACTTAGAACAAAGGCTAGAAAAAGGTAAGAATTGTAAGGTTTTGGTACTGTGAATTAATTTTTGTAGTGTGATACTCTCGTAGTAATGTGCGGTTCAACATACCAAAAGATCACTTGCTCTCACTAAATACTACTAAACTACATACATAATTCCAACTTCAAAGCTGTTTTCTTAACCTACTTGTAATAATTGCTTTCTTACGTTCTCTACTGTATACAAAAGCGGTTTCTAATTCCCCATGATTTTATTGGAAGTAGACTCCATAGTGTCACTACGCATACTATGACATATTATAATGAATCATGTCATTCATTCAGTGATCGCGTAGTAAGTGGTTAACTGAATCATCCTACAAAGACTTAACATTAGCATACCCCATCATGGTGGTAAAAACTTCCTTGTTTCTTTACTCAGTGTCGTTCTTAGCTCTATAAATTACAATTGCATTTTTATTACGAACAGCAGTTGGGTATTTTAATCGAGAACACTGACTTTAGGGTTTATTTTGCAAGACTATTTATTAGCTCGGAATTTAAGGCCACTATAATTGATTTTTTCATTTGATGATGACGATAATAAGGAAACTATTGACAAAAAAAACAATTGGTGTTATCTTATTTCTATTTCTTTAATTATTTTTTCTTGGGGTTAAAATTTTATTTTAACGTCTTATTCGTCGTCGTCGCCTCCTCCTTCTTCTTCTCCTTGTTCTTGTTCTTGTTCTTCGTCTTCAGTCTTCTTCTTCCTCTTTCTACTCCTCCTCCTCTTCTTCTTTCTTCTTCCTTCTTCTTCTTCTTCTTCTTCTTCTTCTTCTTCTTCTTCTTCTTCTTCTTCTTCTTCTTCTCCTCTTCCTTCTTCTTCTTCTTCGTCGTCTTCAGTCGGCTTTTTTTACAAAATTAATTCGCCTTCTCTTGCTCTACTATAAATGTACTACTTTAACTATATGCAGTAACATTGTACTCATTTGCATTGTATTCTGTGGGGCTGTTATGAATTATAACATCTATTTGTTTAAAATTCTTTAATGACTCGTCTTAATGATTTCTAATGCTCTCATCAGGGCTGACTCGTTTAAATATGATAACTTATCTAATTGTTTGTTTGTTTTTGTAAGTGAAGTTCGTTTTCTTTTTTCAACAATCATTTTTCGTTGCCAGATTTAAATCTATTTTTCTGTATGTTTATACAATCCCTACCACTGAAATGATATATTTGATCTTTTTTCCTACAATATTTCTAATTGTGCCGAGTTGTTTGATTTAGGGTAGCAGTGCCAGTCTTCCGTCAATACTACGTTATTCCGTCGCCTGCATTGCAAGCTATCCCAGAACTAAAGCTCGGAAATAAATGTCTTTTACTTATACAATGAACGATCAAAGTGTTCTAAAAGTTTTGGCGCCTTCAAATGGGGCTTCTTTGAAGTTCTTCATAGCTGTTCACCATAACCGGTCTAATTTTAGGATTTTTAAAAGCAATTTTTAAAATTATCAAGGATGTCAGCAGTCTAATAGCACCAAAGTACCATACGATTTAACCGATCTCAGTACTGAATCTTTTAACAAACCTAGCTTTTAATCATTTTGAAAGCAATGTCAAGTAAGGCTGAAAAGATTTTGTGGAAATTACTTAGGCCTAGTTTCAGACGTTGTACCAGCTGTGTCCCGTATCAAAATCGTGCAATGAACTGACACAAGGAAAGTTCGGCTCTGAATAGATTTGGCAGTGCTAGTTTAATATAGGATGGCCACCCGAAAAATATTGCTTTAACTGAGATGTCGAATGGATGGCGCATGGTACAGCCTCTGAACTAGGCCTTAGGAGAACACCAAAGCTTTAGTTGCCATTATTTGTACATTAACGAGCCATCCGTAGCCTCTTAACAATTAGAACGTGACCATCAATTATTTTGATAATTTTTCCCTCATTTGCGTTCAATAGCTGGCTCATTTTCACCTGCAGCACGATGATAGACCAGTATATATCATAATAATACATCTCATTACCGACTTCTAACTCTACAAGGACATTGAGTAAAGGGTCTAAGGTGATAATGCTTTACGATTCGTAAACTGTTTTATCCCTTTTAGATATTAAATTTCCCATTAATATCACAATTAAGGTTTAGTGTGTTTGTGATCCGTCGTTAACATGTGCCTTTGTTTTGGGAGAACTTCTTAATGACTACACTTGACTATAAATCTCTTTGTGTGACTTGTCTTTTCTTAAACACAGTGCTCTATTGCAAACGATTTAGTTTGAAAATATAATGTCTTTTTCTTTTCATTATTTGTGGTGATAGTTATCTGTAAACCTAGCTTTATTGATATTATATTTTCTGTTTTAATTTTTAAGGTTTTTGTTTTACTTTGTTTTCTTAATTTCCTTTTTGAGTGTTTAATTTCTGTTTCTTTGTTGTTGATGCTATTTTTGTTCGCTGTATTCTGGCCTTTCCTGGAATTTCTGTGCTAGCTATTTCAGTTTTCGCTTCGTGATGCAAGTTTACAATGCACTAGATTGATGCACACACACAAGATTAACTTCAAAAACTACCCTTTCAAGCTCAATTTATAATATTTCAATGTTATTTTCTTCTCTTCTCTCATAGGGTTAATAGAACCATTCCATGGATTTTACAGAAAAGATCTACTACGTTCAAGGCTTTACACAGCATGAAATCGACAATGCCTTATATGGATACATCCGGGGATTCACAGGGAACTCCTCCACAGCTCATGCGTTGTCTGATATCGAATTTAAAGAAATCAACAACGGTACGAACCACTTTAAATTGATTGTTTCTTTCTGTTAGATCCAATATATTTAGTATTGCTATTGTACCAAGGAGCCATTTCGGTCTCAGCTTCAGGCTAGGTTCGATGATTTTGAAAGGGTCAATGTTTGTGCAATTATTTATATACTGTACTCTTTTCCGTACTTGTTCAGAAGATCAAAAAAACATTTCAAACATTCTTAATTTTTCCAGGTGCAAGCCAAGATCTAGAGCACAGCCCACGATCCCATCAACCAATAAACAGAAACTGGTTACCATGGTTACACCAAGTGCCAATGAGTCACTCATATCCTTATACAGAGAAACTCAATACAGATATAACCAGAGATGTGTCCTCTATGAATTTACCGGAAGGTTTACGAGTTGTTACAACGTCACTTCCGGGTGCAGACGTGAGGGGCGTATTTAGTGTTCAGAACATCATAACCAAGGGAACGCGTTTTGGTCCGTACGCTGGTCGAATTGTTTATCCTAATGAATGCCCTGTAGAGAATAACAACGCTTTGTGGGAGGTGAGTACATGCTAAACCGATAATCTCTGTGAGAAGAATTGAGAAGAGCGGAGAAAATAATTCACCATTTCAATTCGTAGATATATTACTCGCTTTGGATCATGGAACCGTTTTTGATCATAGTTTTCTTAATTTGTTTTATTTCTCTCACATTATATTGTCAATTAAATCTTGATAATTGCGTCCCGATTCAATATGATCCCGAAACTCCTACAGTTCTTATATCTCCATCCCCATGGATGGCAAGGGTGGCGTACGACTCTCACCTTTCGTCTCTCACCACTGCGGTTAAGTTAGTTGATCTCCCCTCTGCCACGAGGATTTTCCTTTGAGTCCTCCGGTTTTCCTCCATCTATATTTAAAACCAACTGTTTTGATCTTGAGATGTGCTCGGTGGACAGACTTGGGTTATATGGCGGTTGCATTGTGTGTCATTTACAAGCATTCAACCCGACCACGTTGAGCTGCATCCTCGCAATTCAGCCGGTAGGCTGCAATGTGGATGATTAGCTCCCCAAATCATTATTATTATCACTATTATTAACCCACCTCTTATCTGAAGCGCCTTGTATATTATGACTGTTTTGAAATTTTCTGCATTTCCTATTGATAACTTATTTTTGTTGGTTGTCCAGGTTTTTCAAGACGGAGAATTAATCCACTATATCGATGGAAGCCAAGATCACAGCAACTGGATGAAGCTGGTTAAATGTGCAAGGCATGACGGAGAGCAAAACCTTGTCCTAGTACAGGAAGGCAACGAAATATTCTACGAAGTATCCAAGGACATCTACGAGGGAACAGAGCTCTTGGTTTGGTATGGAGACCGTTATCTTAAGTACATGGGCATTCCAATCACAATGAAGACCAGAATTGCAACACTTGATAGCGAAGGTGGCAATGGAACTGGTATGTTCGAATTGATGCGCTTCATAAGATGTTTTTACAACACTTGATACAAATCTCGCAATCTGATTGATTGAATAGAGTTTGTCAATAAGAGGACGTACAGACACACTGCTGACGCGTTTCGGCGCCCGCGCTCGTTATGTTGCGCCGTTTGATAAGGATTTTTTACTTTTATCTCAAACAATTGTTGTAAAAAACGAAGTTCAATTTGCTAAATTTACATAGCAATAAAATGATTGCCTTCTTTCGACAGCAATCCACTTAGAATTGGTATCTACTGTAGTAGATAATGTAGTAATAGTACTGTATTTGCTCCTATATAATCAGTATTTTCCACTAGGACTTGCTGCTATTTCAATTTGTCAAATAATTTCAAAATTTGAAATGTTTGCTTATGTTGGTTTTTGTATCCGTTTCTGTGAATCCTTTTCCGATTCGATCACTTTGTAATACAAAGTAAAGTGTAAATGATGTGGTTTGATCTAAGTTTCCATTAGCTTTTGCTTTGAAACCTTTATTAATAGAAATCTTCAAACTTTCAATTGGCAAAGTTCCCGTTCCAAACTTTTGTTAATTCATGTTACAATTGACTCTAAATATTTTCCTTGCGTGACTGAATTCTTCAGTTTACAATCTAAGTCATTTTTTGATGTTGTTTTCTAGATGGTGATAGTTTTGCTTGTGATCGATGTGGTAAAGTCTTCGCCTACAAATATTACCGCGATAAACACCTCAAATACACACGCTGTGTTGACCAAGGAGACCGAAAATTCCCTTGTCACCTGTGCAACCGTTCCTTTGAAAAACGCGACCGTCTGCGCATCCACATCCTTCACGTCCACGAGAAGCACCGTCCTCATCAATGCAAAGAATGTGGCAAGAAATTCTCCCAATCCTCGAGCTTAAATAAACATCTTAGAGTACATAGTGGAGAGCGACCATACAAATGTCCGTACTGCAGCAAAGCATTCACAGCCTCGTCCATTTTAAGAACCCACATACGTCAGCATAGCGGCGAGAAGCCATTCAAATGTCGTCACTGTAAAAAGGCGTTTGCGTCACATGCAGCACATGATAGTCACGTGCGCAGGACGCACACAAAAGAGAAACCATGCCTGTGTGAGTTTTGTGGCAAAGCCTTCGCTCAATCCTACGAACTTAAATTTCATATGAATATGCATACAGGGGAAAAACCATATATGTGTGATCGCTGTGGGCGGGGTTTCTCAAGTCCTTCATCACGTGACCGACATCGGGCAAACTTCGACTGCACGACACGCAAGAACCGAGCACCGAAGATTATGCGAAAAGAAAACGAAGGAGGGGATGTGGATTACGACTGTAATGACGTTCATGATGAGATTGTGGACACAAATAAGCCTGAAAGAAACTTAATTGTGACATGATACTGGAAATATAGTGAATTTTTTTTGTAAAACAAAACGAACAAATGAAACAAGTCCCATTATAACATGAATGTAGTAAAACGTCTTGGGACTGGTCCCATATCTATTCAGTTCAAGAAATCAGGTATTTCATCGCATGAGATCTAGTGCGCAGATTGGTGTTTTGACATGGAATTTTAAGATTAATTCCGTGTGAAAATAGACTCAAACATAGACGCAATTTTAAGTAAACTTGAATTCTCTTTTTTGCAGTATGTATGACCGAAATGGGTCTTCTACCAAAATAAGTTGTGCACTATTTCATAAAAAAAGCCTTATGAATTGCCTTTACAAGATAATTTAACACCTTGTAGGTGAATGTGATAGATATTCAAATCTAAGGCCCGTTCCATTGGCTGCTTTAATCACATGACGTGTCTAATTATAAGTGCTCAGTTACGCTCGGCAAAAGAGTGGCGTCTGAATCATTCAGGCATGTTGTTCGACACACGAATGGTTCCATAACATCTAGTACGCCACTCCAGAGTCGCACTCGGTAGTAATACGTAAGGCTGCGCCGTTTTGAACGGGCCCAAGTTATCACGCAACACCAGCTCAGAAACCATAATACTAAGGCGCTGTTTATATGGAGGCGAGCCAGCCCGGTAAGCGAGCTGACTTCTTTTGTTCTGTGGCCCCCGGGGAAAAGAAAACAAAAGAAGTCAGCCCGCGCCACCAGGCTGTCTCACCTTCATATAAACAGCTCCTAAGGGAGCGAAATTCACGGATTGATGTCTGCTGGATGATTTTGTCGCTTAAAGACGTTATTTTTAGTAACAGGAAGCTGACGCCATCTCGCGCGCGCAAAGCATTCAAACAATGGAATTTGATTTTACGTGCGCGCGGATACGAACCGTTTCTCCTCCGGCAATCCAATTCACCATTGTTTGCCCGCACGATGATGTTAATTTCCTGTTACTAAAAATAATCTTAGGTGCCAAGCACATCGCGTAGGCATCTACCAGTTTCACTCTATTAGTATTAGTATTATTCCACACGAATTAACCATTAGTCACTAAACTATAAATCTTTTTCATAATTTCTGAATTTCCTGGAACTACCTAATAAGATGTACTTGTTTTATATATTTTTAAATAAATGTAATTATAAGTTTATAATTGAAAAGCTCAGTATGATGCTTCTTTTTTCAATACGAAAAACAACAACCCGGTAATATGTAATTACCTGACAAATGGGTATCCATTCCACATCCCTTTTCTTCAAGACACCATAATACTAAAGCTGGGTTTTCACTTGCGTCGGAGTCCGACGAAAATAAAAAGAATATCATGTCCAGACCTGTTTGTCTTGTCTTCATTCTCTGCCCTGCCCTGCCCTGCCCTGCCCTGCCCTGCCCTGCCCTGCCCTGCCCTGCCCTGCTTTGCTTTGCTTTGCTTTACTTTACTTTACAAGCCAAACTATTTAGATATCGTCAATACGACTATACCTCACCGTTGACACGTCAATACCTCACTGGGGGACGGTCCTTATACAATCCTTTTTGTTCAAAGAAACCAAACAATAGTGTTCGAGTGAGGCCTTAAACTACTGTAATACCATAATACTGCTATCAAGATATGCTAATGCAGGACGCCAAGAAATTGAACGTTTACTAAACCAATCAATACTCTGGTGTAACATACCGTCCCCAGTTGAGGTATTAACGTGTCGATTTCAAAGCAACCCAGGGAATTTTGACATGTACAACGGCCACCATCTTGGTTGAACGAGAGAGCCTGGAAACGAGTTTACCACCATCTTGAAAAATAGCAGGATTCCCCGCGAAAGTTGGTTGACCATTAGTGATAGAAAAGTGCATCGAACAATGGTTGTTGTTTTTGTTTCTTTTGTTGTCGATTAATGCTTGATTGCTTTCTGACACGTGAACTCAACTTTTGATTGTTCAGATTGTTGTTCAGTATGGTGAACGAAGAAAGGTATTTGCACATCGATGGGTCCCTGAAATCATTCACTGACAGTGTGAAAAAGTATTTCAAATCAACGAAGACATTTCATTTCAAAAACACGACACAGAATGGGACGAATGTATTGACATTGATGGAGTGGAGGGGGTAGAAGATAGGGCATGATGATTTCTGGAACTGCATTTTTTGTATTAGAGAAAATGTAACATGATGAAAATTAGAACTTTTGCAATCATAATTATATTGTGTGCATATATTTATTAATTATTTACAGAAAAGGATCACCCGAAGGGTGTGGAAATTTGACATTTTTTTCAGGCCTGGGGGTAGGGAAATTGACCATAGCTTCTCCAACAATGTCGGCTTTCCACTGGGTCTGCCCTCCCCCCACCCTGGGGCTTAACATTGATAGCTGCACTAGTAGGGGGAGGGTATTTATCAAAAAACTTGAATGAAGGCTTTATTTACGTTTATAATAACTTACGAAGACGCATGAAATATTAATGTATTTTGTAATTTTGTGTGAAGAAAATCGTATTTTAGAGCTTATACGAACAGGCCATTTGCACGATAGCGTCATTTTTACTACAACTACCAGAATGCTTTACGAATTTTTTTCTTATTCAGATTTTTATTCCCTTCTAAGTATAGCAAAACATTTAGCACTAATTATTTCTCAAATGAAAGTGGGCATAACATTCTGGTAGTTGTAGTATATGACACCATCATGCAAGTCGCCTATTTACGTGTATTTTAACTTATGTTGACACGCTTGAATAAATATTGCCACATAATAAGCTTGGGCTGTTTGTGTAAAAACTTATGTCGACTTGCGCCTCCTTGCGTCCTCGTTTGATCGGGGCCTTAGTTCAAACTAACCTAAATAAAGCTCAAAAATGCTTAGAGAAAATTGGCTGAAAAGTAGTTAAAAAAGCGCGAAAATTTTGAAGTTTGCTACGCGCACTCTTTTTCGTGCATGGCAAATCACAGGCACCCCAGGCTCTGTTTCAGGGAGGGCGTTTTACGTGCGCGCGCGATGACTATCAGTTTGGGCTACCTGTGTAGTGCGGCGATTTTATAAAGACCATCGGGGAAAAACAAATATAGTCAAAAATCAATAAATTTCTATAAATTGCAACAAAAATGTCTCTTACTTATTTAGATTAGATATTTTTGAGTCTTCTTAGCAAGTTCTTGGACGCATTTGTACGTACTTTGGGATTTTTGGTGTCGCTCTTTTTCACTGGATCTCTCTGGTACTAGACGAAGTAAAGGCTGACAACTACAACTCTAGTCAAAAAGCGATTCTCCAAAACACAAATTACGTACACATGCGTCCGTTGTTTTGTCTCAATGGTCTTTATATAATTGCCACACTACACAGGTAGCTCAACTGAAACTAGTAATCATTACGGGCGTAAAACGTCCTTTCTGGAAAAGAGCCTTTTGGTGCCTGTAGGCAATAAGCTTTTTTGACTTATCAATGAAAGGACGTTTGATATATTTTTAGCATGGTATAAATCTAAACTTTATAAATTACAAAGAACTACAAGGTTAATCAAGTCATATGCTAGTTTCAATGTCTATTTGACTTTTAGACTTCTTATTGTTTTTGGTTTGCTCTACTAATAGTAAAGGTATGGCGCGGCTATCGCGAAAATCGTTGACTTCATCTTCACTGTCAGTCCCATTACACCCAAATGTTAATTTATTGTTGCGGTGACAAAATTCGCTCTCACTGATACTAGCGTCTAAATTTGTCGAACGCGTCGTTGGAAAGCCATCACAATGAAAAGACTTTGAGCGTGGGAAGTTTCCTCCGATATTCTCTGTGCTGACCTCAATCCAATCGTCCGTTCCTTCTAAACATGGAATTACAATAGTAAAACTCGAATTTTTGCGATAACAAGGCCTGGGGTCATGGCATCGACACTGATCGAAAGACGAAGAGAGTGTCGGAATGTCTCCGTCATCTATTTGGTCATCCTTCGGCAACGAGCAGCGGTCACAGAGATTTGAGCTGTCCGATCTAGACTTTCTTGGAAGGCGAGGAGCTTGGTCTTTGGGGGCGTTTGAAGGCATGCTATAGGACCGTATCCTGCTTGACATGTCGTAATTACTAATATTGTTTTTACTTTCTTTTTCTTCGTTCCTGAGCGAATTGCTAATGATTAGCTCTGGTCGATTTTCAGGACCCGAGGCCGACCTCTCAGCAACGTGAAATCCTTCAGTTTCACTTTCATGTTCTGGTAAATCACCTAGTTTTGGTGACCGCTCGTTGCGGCTTATACGTCGCTCACGGCTGCTCTTTCTCTTGGAGTAAGCTTTAACAGAGGAGTTTCTATCGTCGTTAACTTGTTCGACTGTTGGCTTTCCAGAAGATGCAATACTCCAGCTTCGAACATCAGTCTTTATTGCACTGTTAGCACGACTGTGGAGGACTCAACACGTCCTCACCATCCGACCATCGGGGAGAACGTTTCCTGAAGCCTCGTCGTCTTAAGGCTTCTCTTGACATTGCTGTTGTTAAAGAATCAAAGTGGAATCGATTTTTCTTTTTGGGAAGTTTGAGCCTGGCTTGAGCGTGAGCGTAGTACAAATTAAAGTTGCTACCAATGACTGATATTGGCAACGCTACCATAAGCACACCAAATGTGGCGCACGCTCCACCAATTATCTTCCCAGCCCAGGATTCTGGAGTCACATCACCGTATCCTACGGTAGTCATGGTGATCAACGACCACCAGAAGGATTCTGGGATAGAGTGGAACTTCGTCAAAGGGTTAAAGTATTTCTCAACGTAATAAATAACAGAAGAGAAAAGTATTACTGGAACGAGTAGAATTATAAGCAACAGAAAAAGTTCGTAGGAGCTTGCTTTGAGGGTGTGGAGTAAAACTTGAAGACCGTAAAGCAATCGGAAAAAACGGAACAAACGCAGCAGTCGAATCACGAGCAAGGCGTCGGCTAAAGTTCCACTTCCAAAGACTCTAATATAGAACGGAATGACAGCCAAGATATCAATCCAACACGAAAAACTCTTGAAAAAGACTCGTTTGTTTGGGCAGAAGATAATCCTTCCCAGTAGTTCTAAAGTAAACCATAAACCACAGACATACTCGATGACTTCAAAAACGGTGTGAATGGCTGACTTGTGTTCAGTGTTTGCTGTCGCGGAAAGAACTGGTAGAGTTATGGCACAGGCAGCAGCAACGGAGAATACAATAAGAATGACTGAGATGATAGAAATTCCCTGAAGAAAAAAAAAGAATAATTAATCAATTTACTTACACTGAAACTGAACGCTGCTTTAAGTGAAAACCATGCACTGTGAAATTTAAGCTTGGTTCATACTAGCGACATTAGCATAAACGCAGTTATCACATGACCCGTATATTTGGCCCCACGCGCGCTCTTATTAAGAAAACCTTTGAAAAAGCGACGTGAGCAGGGCCGGACGGCTTTTCGAAGGTGGTCCGGAAAAACCCGTATCCGGACCCGGACCCACGCGCGCCAAAAATATAAATAAAATGGTGATAAAAATCATATGATAAAATGCTTATTGACTGAGTTAGATCGGGCCGGACGGGAAAATATTCCAAAAGCTAAGAGTGAGAAGCTTGGAAAAAAAATTGTAACTGCAAGTCAAGTCTCACAACCAAACAAGGAAATCAAAACAAGCCCGGGAAAATTCGCGCCTTTTCTGTTAGCAGACGCGTCTGCACACCCGAGCGGCTGGAAAAAGTGCTTTGACCGAAAGGGAAACAAAACCCTTCACTTTGCAAAGATTGGGACATGCCTAAAGAAGTGCCAAGATCGTTTTAGAGATAATCTCATTGGCTGTTCAAAATAAAAAAATTAAATTACGCATAAAAGCAGTTGATAACTACAGTTTTATTGAACTTGTGAAAGTTTGCATGCTAAACACTGTAAAATCAACCAGCAAGTTCTTTAGTTCCGGATGTTACGTTTTTTCAAAACGTTTGAGCTGAGACAATATTTCCACGGACATAGGATTATTTGGAGTTATTTGTGTACAATTTGGTCTCACTATAGAGTTATTAGTAAGCTTATGTACAAAATGGATTGATTTTCCCTTGTTTATGAATTTTGCGTTAATATAAGATGCGACATGTGCAGTTCCGGATATTAATACATGTATAAAAAGAGGTTTTGTTTACAATACTATCCACAATATCAATCATATAAGCGATAGAAGTCTTCACTTTAATAATAGTTGCTCAAATCAGAAAACTTAAGTCAGCTGAGATCCTCTCTATACGGCATCTCATTGGCTAATGAGCTCGAACTGGCCTGGCCATTTGCCTTTTATACCGGAACTTTAATTCCTGTTAAAATGACAGGATTATGAAGAAATTCACTTATGAAGTCTAAGACTCTGGAATTACCTCAAGTGTTTTTAAGAACATCATGCGTGATGTCAGCATTTGGAGAAATAACAAAGTTCTTAAGATTACAGCTAAGTACTGATCGTGAATATAACATCTACTCACAATAAGACGAAAAAAGCCCTAAAAGTATCAAGGTATTTTGCACCTAATTGTAGACGTAATGCGCCTCCTGGTAAAACGCCCTTCGATTCGAAGTAAAATATAGTCGGACCCCAACTACCAACCACCTCTCTACAACTACGACCACCTCTCACAGTGGCCAGCATTTTCCGTCCTCTACCAACCTCCTCCTCCTCCTCTCCTCCCCAACTACAGACCACCTCTCTACAACTACGACCACCTCTCACAGTGGCCAGCATTTTCCGTCCTCTCCAACGCGCGTACCATATCGATGTGATTCATTCATTCTATATTAAAACCTCTCGTACAACGGCCACTCCTCCATAACGGCGATGTTCATCCCCTCCATTGATTCAGTGCATGCACCATTCTTTATGACAACCTATATACAATAGCCACCTCTCCATAACGACCAGCACTTTCCGTCCCCGTCTTTTATATCGATCTGTTCGACTAGCTTATTCCCAGCGTGCTCTCTCGTTTCCTAAAAGAAAGCTTGCTGGTATATTCTAGTATGGCGGATTCTCTTTGGTGTTAATGATTTTACCTAACCCATGAAATAGATATTAGCCGGGTAATCCGCATCAGTAGATCCTAATTCCATTGTTATCCGAATAACATGAAGTGCGTTTCAACGCATTTTCTGATTGGCCAATGGAGGACAATACGATCCAATGTTTTCATTCGTCGTTCTAAAAAGACCATTGTTTTTTAAACCAATCACCGCTGTGCTTCAAGAGGGCTTCGTGCTGACCCTTTTTATTACACTTCCACTTAACTTTGTCTCACAGGTTAAGTAAAGTCGCTCAAACCAATACCAATATTTGTGAATTTGATAGTCCTAAGCTATGGGAACAGAGTTCAGTTGAACCTCGCTAAGCCCAAGACTATTCGATGTAGCAGGGATTCGAATAAAACGTAGTTTAGTTATTGACTGAGAAAAAAAAAGGGATCCAAAGTAAATGGAGTTTTGGTCGAGATCTCGATATTATCGAGCAAACTGAGTTCGAAATAAGTGGAATATAAAACTGTAATCATAATACACTTCTGTTTCAGGAGTTAGCCCTTGGTCCAAGTAAAGGTGGTGAAAAACAAAGTCAAATAATAGCTTTACTTAAGGTTGGTGCCTACTAATGGGAAGGTAATTTTTTTGGCCAAAAACCACATGGGTATCAAAGAACCCATCATAGGGAGCTAGAATCCAAGGAAAAAATTGGGGGTCACCGTGCATATTAATGAGTTACACGCCATCAAATGTTGCAAAATCTGCCTATTCTAGAGGCCCAAAGAAAAAATCATAAATACCCCATATTTTGAAAAAATGTCAAATTTTTTTTACTAAAACGTTTACAACACAATTCTCTTACTTGTCAATGCCATACGAAATATGAGAAACCAAAATAACAATTTTTTTCAATGACTTTTTACTAGTTTTAGGCCTGTTTTGGTTCATGACCGCCAAATGAAAAGTCCAATTTTTGCAATCAAGTTTCAATTTTAAATTCATAAAAGTATTTTAAAATAGTAGGTTATTCTCCACTTTACAATTTACAGAAATAAAAAATAGGGGTATCCGTGCGATTTAGAAAGTTATTTGCCGATAAACGCGCGAAAACTGATCAGAATTCGCGAAAATGATCAAACATTCCCTAGCCCTCCCCGGAAAGTAGAGCGAATTACAATGCATTGTGGGAAATTTTCAAGATGGCGGCGAAAACAGATCGTTTCTGGTAGAAATGATAGTCAAAACAGGCGTTGTAACTCAGGTTCTATTTATCAACTGTGAATTTCATTCAAACACAGGAGAGGCTAAATGGTTTTCCTTTAAGTCTGTAAGTTTATTTTTTCAAAAAGTGGTAAAAAGGCCTTGCTTTTACGATTGCTTTACCGACAAAAATTCAGTGTTTTTGCATGCGCAGAAAGCAGTGCGCGCGGACAATAGTAGGCACCAACCTTAAAATGGGTTTTATGAGTACCATAAATGAAGAAGGAAGGTTTTAATTGCAGCCCTTAGTTGTAATCTTGCTTTTAGATAGTCTTGAGAACATCCTGATGAGAAAAGGCGTCTATGATATACGCCAAACAACTGGAAATAAAAGCAATTTGTCTGGAACAGATAGAGTAGAGCCACTAACCGCGAGACAAGACACCTGCTAGTGATAAACCAGCTGCTAACTTTTCTGTTCTCGAATAGAAAACACCGATATAATCGAAATAATGCTTTCTTCTTATACTTTTTTCTTCTTTTTTCCAACTTTATATACACCCTCGTTTCTATTGACTGATCATCGACTATGATAGCTAGAGGCACTGTCAGTACCTAGTACTTAGATAACGACCACAGACATTTTTATGCGCGCAACCAAACTGAACTAAATCATTGTTACTGGCAAATTGAATCATTGTTGTTGGCAAAAATCTTAAGTCGTCTTAGATGAGATCAGTCACTCGTGGCTCCGAACTTCGATCAGTGCTTTCACAAATCGTGTAACTTCCATTGTGATAAAGGACCAGTTCAAATACGCGTGCATCTATAGAACGCCAATGTGTCAAGGCCCGATATCCTGCCTGGCCACAATAGTCCAGTTTCCAATTACTAGAGACCGCTGAGTTTCTTGACAAAAGGCGCATTTTTGCAGGGTTAGCCTCCCTTTCAAGAAAGACCCATGGGAATGAAATTGATTTCTGTATTGTTCTTAGTCAAAATGCATTGCTAATTCTCGCAGGTATTTTCAAATAATTTACTTTGACTCGAGGCTAACCCTGCGCCAATGCGTCTGTTGTCTAATTTTACAGCGGTATGAACAAACTCGAAAAAGGTCTATTTAGTTTTCTGCTTTCAATCCCTTTTTCGTCTTAAACTATTTTTCTATAAACTGAATAATTTTGAAAATTGATTTGCATGAACAAAACATAGTGTTAAAGGACTTCATTCAAAATTCATTTCTTTGTTTAGATGTCCAGTGCACCTTTTCCAAAATGATGGATCTCAACGCTGCATTGCTCATAGTGTTTAATATATATTACAGTGCAGAAAAATGCATTGGTTAGCGACAGTGGTGTAGCAAGGGGGGGGGGGGGGGGGGAGGGGGGGGAGTTAAAATGTTGGGTTTGAGCCTTCATCTGAAGGGTGATGTCAATGCTGTCGCTTTAAAGTTTTACTATTAATTTAATTCGCAATATTTAAATGTTATCTCAAGATAATCCGCACTTAGACGAAGCAGGGCCGTAGCTACTATGAGTCAAGCGAGGCCTAGGCAGTTTCCTCGGTAAAATTTCAGATAATATTTTTTTCAGTTTTCTTGATGTCTCAAACGAGTTTGTGTCGAGAAACGACCAACACACAGACCGAAAAAATCAGCAGCGACCAACTTTTAGTAAGGATTAAACGTTAATGATATTTTCTATACTATCTCATATCAGTTATGCCTTTTCTTTCTTTTCTTTGCCAGAATGTGCAAAATTGTCATAACTTTAAAATAATAAATATTTCGCAGATGCCTCTCAAAATGCTAGAAATGGCATTTCTGAGGGTTGATCTGAACTTCAAAATTCAAGTTGCTCCCGTCGATTACCTCGGTAAACATAACAGTCTGGCTGCGGTCCTACGAAGTTTGTTTTTGTTTCTCGACGCTGGACAAATTCCCACAAGCTTTTGTCCCATTCGTTCCTTCTTGGGAAATTAGCATATTATGGCAGGAACTTGACTTTGAAATTTAACCTTTCCATATATTTGACTGCAATTGAAGTTCTTGAAGGGTCTCAAGAAAACTGCCCCCTCCCTTTGCTCAGGCTTCGCTACGCCCCTGGTTTGCGATATATTGCTTGATTAATCTCACACTCATTTCATACTTACACCAGCCCAGATCAATAACATTTATATAACAGAATTGACTTAAATGTCGTGTTTACACTTGGGTGTGAGACTTTACTTAGGGCGTGCTTAGATTGAAGAGCGGAATTTTATTGACACAACTGTAATTTAACATAGGTAAGAACTTAAGTATTAATATAGCTGGATCGACTGGATCGATAACTAAATCTAGGTCAACGCACTCTAGTCCCAGATTCTAAATCTTAATCGGCTAAGATTATTGGCTAACTTATAGCCTAATCTATGTTAAAGGATTGGCTGTTCCAGGTTTAACTAATCCTGGATTAATTAAAAAGCCGTTCCTAATTAAAAGCACGAATAAAGCCTCGATTAAGTAATCGGAGATTATACAACTAATTAAGGATTAACAGGTTAAACCTGTAAAAATTCTAGTTTAAACCATACTTTCATGCGTCATTTTCAATAACGGAGTTCGCGCGCTCACCTAATTACGCATATAAGCCTTTCACGTTTCCCGAATTCAATAGATTCAAGTCGAGGCTATGGTGGGTAAAATACAGTAAATGTAAAGCATTACTCACCACAGCCTCGACTTCAATCTATTGTTTCGTGATCTGTCATGCGAATTCAGGAAAGGTCTATTTGATTTGAATACAATGGAGAGAAAAAGATAATAAATAAAAAGAATCTAAAGAAGAACTCTGTAGAAGAAATAAATGTCATTTACAAAGGATCGAAAAAAATAATTAATATCTTAGAACCAAAAAAACCAATTCAATCAAGTTAGAACAAAACTCGAGTGCAATTGCCGATAAACATTGAGTTAGATCTGTAACTTCCACTAGATAACCCTCTCATGATACAAGAAACTCATGAAAAAGGGAAAATGTAAACAATATAATGTCTTTAAACTGATCTAAAAATAAAATGACGGCTGTTTTGCTTCTTTTGATTCACTCAATCAGGCTTTAGTTATCCAGCTCGCTAGGTGGATTAAGTTTAACATCTCCTTTAACCCTAGTTTAGTGCTAATCATACTTTCAGCAACACAAACTATAATCTCAGATTAAATGAATGATTTAATCCAGGATTAGAACTAATCGGTCTTAAGAACCGGGACCTCACGGATAAGCATGATCTCAGGCTAATTATCACAGGACATAAAATGGTTCTTATCGAAACTGTACTTCAGCATAGCACTCTACAAAGTCTAAAATTCCGGTCTAAGTGTGCAATATATTTTGGAAAATACCAGCAGTCCTCTAAAACATATATTCAATATAAAACAGTCGTTGGAGTGATTTTTACTGACTTGTGAAATAAATACACGACATAAGCTACGTACATACTAATACGAATAAATTTAAATTTTTCTACACGTTCCGTCAGCTCTAAAAATGCGTTTTTCTTTTGACTAAGGTCCGAAAACGAAAAAGAAAAAGAAGAAGGAAAAAAAAAAAAAAAAAAAAACGCGTCAGTTTTCAAATTTATCTGGATTTGTGTGGACGCAGCATAAAGGGCATTCGTTTTGGCCTTTAATTCTATGTTTTTTTGTTTCTTTTTGACTAAGACTTTGAAGACCATTAGTTTTTGTTTCCGGCACTAGTAATTGAAACCCTACTATAAGAAGAACAAAAACTATAATTTCATATCCCTTCTGTAACATGGACAACCGTTTTTAATAGTAAATAATTTAACCCGCGCGCGCCTTTATTAGATTATCTTGCTGTTTGTAGGCTAAAAGCATAAGAGGAATATAATGTGTTGGAAAAGAGCGGTAAACCTTGAAACCCAGTCCTAAATAAACACGATAAATCTTTAATTCTAGTTGATTAAGAATGACTGGCGGTTGCTTTTATAGTTATCTAATGGTATATAGAAATTCATCGTGAAATGACTGTTTTGTCTGGGAATAGGCCTTTGCGGAATTCAACACGAACATTCGTTTGCAAGTTGAGGTTGGAGCTGATAAATACAATAAACTGACAGCCTTAAGTCCAGCCTGGATTGAAAGCGTAATTCGGGAATGTTCTACAGCCCTTTTTATCAAGTTTACGTGGGTATTTGAACTGTTTCTGCATTAGCTTCGCTTCAAAACGAAGTTCAAAGCAGGCTTTGCCTGGCCAAAAATTCAAAACAAACACCAACAAGTTAGCGCGAACACGAGCAAATCTAAAAAAAAAACGACTATCGAGTTATAAAAATGAAAGAAATTTCTCTATTACATGAGATTTTCTCGAGAATCTTAGTATTTCGCGATTTTCGCGATCATAAAATCTCGGTGAATTAAAGTGTTGAGAATAAGTGGATTGCGAGCATAAAATGACGCGAAAATGTAGAGATTGGCATTTCATATAGAAAGTATGTATTCATCAGTGCCAATACAACGTTTATTAAATTGAAATTCAATCACACTATTCTGATACTAGTCCTCAATACCACTGCTGCCTTTTTCCTCCGCTTTAAGCAATCACTTCTTTGGTACGGTCGTTATATTAAATTGGCATCGACTTCAAGACCGGTACCAAGCAAGGCATAGCTAATATTGTTTTACATATTAAAAAAGAAACTGTTTTATGACGCTGATAACCGCAAAATCGCGGAATTTTAAAAATCGATTAACAATGCGAATTTCTCACCAAATCGCGAACTTAAAGTGTCTTTTCGCGATATTAACGTACATGTCGCTAAAATTCCATGTGATACGATAAATCGATCGATTTAATCACAGTCCTTTGCTGAGTTTAAAGGAACTCTACTTGTAGCTACGTATCAAAAGAAAATGCAACAAGACATGTTAATTTGTAATAGAAGAAAAATACATCAGAGTTAAAATCATTTTAACTTCATTTTACAAACTTGCTCGATTTTTTTTGGGGGGAAAGGGGGTCTTTTTTAAAGCATAAACATGATCTGGAAATCTAATTCCTTAGTCCAATCATATAATTGAATCTTGCATGGATGGGTATCATTTGATAACATTCTCCGATACTGCACAAGAAATGGGTACGGAAACAGGGGAAAGGAGACCAAACTGAGCGCTGTATGCAGGGGAGGAGTGGAGCTAAACATGGCAGCAATAATAGGAAGATACTTAATTCGTAATTACCAGTAATTTTAATATAGTTATTTTTAGTTTTACAGTCAGGCTATTTTGACTCCATCAAAGATACAGGTTTGTGGATCATTATCTGTTATATTTAGCAAATATTAGGTCAGTGCCCCAAAGTGTACTCTTTTACTGAGAACGTTAGCAGGCATTGTTCACGCGCACTTTTACTGCGCAGGCTAGCGCGCGCTACCCAAGTGAATCCAAGATGGCGTCCGTAATTGTTTTTTTCGAGAATAATTACTTTTTTCTATTTTGGAAGTAGAAATTGTCCAAATTCGTAAGAAAAATTAAAATAATAGAAATTCGACTGTGGAAAAAAAATATATTTGGGTTGAAAAAGCGCAGAAAAAAGAAAGAAAAAGACAAAACGGTTTCCACGGAACCAAGTTTCCACTCGGTGTTCAAGATGGCGATGGACTTGGCTTGTCACGGTCATCTGCGGATCCAATTTTTGACAATCAATATCTCCTCAAAATGAACAGTGACCCCATTTTTATTTTCTTATCTTGAAGAACTACTAAATATCAACATCCTGTTAGTTTTTCAGAAAATTGACATTTGTTTTTCGTACCGAAAACTAGTAACATTTTCCGCCTAATCTTGACCCACGAAAATGACAGAATGCGACAATTTTGTTCGAGACCGTAAGTTGTTGTTGTCAAAAAGAATGACTTGTCTTTTTAATTTGATACGGCATCTAAATAACGTTTTTAAAACAGATGAATAGTTAGCGAAGCATTCTGGTACCTGTTTTTCTATGCTCGATAGTTTTTCTCCAGAAAATCAATTTTCGTTCTCTTTACTTTGTGCTTCGTGACGGAGGCTCTACAAAGTGCAAAAGTGGCCGACTTCTCTGCGATGCAGCTCTCGAAATTTACCGGTGACCCCCTATTTTGGGGAGCATATTTTAAGTGTTTCATGATAATTTATCAGTATGCTAAATTGCAGCGAATTTTCATTTATTTTGCATTTTCCCGCGAACGTCCTGAAAATGATAAATCATGCACTTCAAATAATTGGTTTAAAAACAGACCATATCTATTGTAACACATAGCCTTCTTAGCAATGCGATCGCTCAATATCACTTTTCCTCATGACGGGTTACTGTTGGGATTGACGACCCACGACGAAGTATTCTCTATTATTGGAGTCTACATCGATCTCACCAACTGTAACTGCGTTTTACCCATGAGTGTCAAACAAACAAAATCACAAAGCTCTCGATTCCAAAGAGGTTCTCAAGAAACACTTATTGATAATTTTTTCAACGCTCTCCCAAGATACATAAAATAAAACTACTCTCCGTGAACAATTTTAGTAATCAACATTTATTTCGAAGCAGTATCTATGGATTGCGGGATTGATGTATTGAGTTGATTTAACGAGACTAAATATTGAGACTTTTATACAAGATTGGTCATATTGGTATCGCCAAAAATCGTTTTTAGTCCTAGCAGCTGTAACAGTTTTATCTTAAGAACTAGTAGATTCCAATGGAAAACGCGCGAATTTTAGATCGGAATCAAATCCTGTGTATTGGGGATGTTTGGCTGCCGCCATTGAAGATTTTTATCTTAAATGATATCAAACAGAGACTCAAGGAAAAATAAAAATGCAAATGTGGTAGATCTATTACCATTTAGTTCACGGCTTTGACGGATTGTCTACTTTTTTCACGTTGAAAATTGATCACACATATCACATAAAGCAATCCTAAATAACATAGCTGGTTCGTCAGCAGAAGGAATATAGAAAAAGGTAAAACCCTGATTGAAATGTCAAATTAATCATAATTTTTGCAATATGCAACATATCAAATTTCTGTTTGAATAACAATTGGCGAACGTCGAGTGAGTGATGTCTTTAATGGATTGAATTAATAGCTTTGTATTATTGACACAGCCTGCCATATTGCAAACTGTGAACTATCGAGTCTTAATACTTTGTTGAAGATATTGTGGTGTCTTTAAGGCTTCAAAAGGCAAAACTATTGACTACTATCTTCATCTCAAAGCACTAGTTAATGTCCGACTTTTTCACACATTTACAGAACAATTACAGAAAATTTGAATTCCATTTTCAGTTTCCTTGTGTGTGTTTTGAATAAATAGTGCTAACAACCCATTGGTCAGTTATAATTACTTGTCATTATGTGTTAGAGTTTTCACAGTTTCAATTCATATCGAAAGAAGCGATTCATATCGAACATAATCTAATATCATTGGATATTTGAATTGGCAAAGGTGTTTAAACATCATCGTTTGTAGAAATTTGATAGTTTAAATGACGTCTCCTCAATCCAATATCGCGATTTTTTCAAGCTCTTTAAAAGCGTCGGCAGGTTTTCTCTTCGCGTTGTCATCATGTCACAAATTGAACCCAGCACTCACGCCATATCAGTTCCAAAGATCAGTTTTGGACTTTCAGTTTTGGTGAATTCAATGTGGTTCATAGTAACTATTCCTGTCAAGTGAAAATAGTACAAGTGTGGAAAACACCGTAGGCAAAAGGAGAGGATATGAAGTTCGAAAAGTAACATTTTTTTACCGTCAGAATCCAGGCTGTTTAGAAAGCTGTTTAATAACAAAGTGACATTTAATTGTATTTTGAAAATAAATATCTTAAATTTCACAGCGGAAGTCCGACCCATCGTTGCCAAAAGGCGAATATTTTTTTAGGGCTATCATATTCGCAATTTCTTAGTATTTATGCCTTCTTTAAGGAAATGCCGATTACTTTCGTGTGAAATTATTTTGAGCGTAAAAAGAAGATTATTCATTTCCATATCGCATGAAAGATGCGGTCCAAGTTAGGAAATTGATGTTTTACCTTTTTTTCACGAAAATGAAATCCAAATAATTAAATGCAACAATGATGCTTTTATTTGAAAAATAAGAATTAGAAAGACAAAGTCATGGCAAATAAGAGACTTGGGATCAATATTCTGTAACTAAAAGGAAAAGAAACATCTATTACAATTGATAAAGAACTGCTTGAATAAAGTCATTACATTTAGTTGTGTTTGTCGTGTTGTGTAGCGCTAACTAATTAAATATTCTCAAAGAATGCCAAACATGAAACTAGTATGTTTATTTGAGCACCGTTGGATGATTTAATTTACAATTCACAGTCTAGATTAGCTTTCGGGATTAGCATTTCTAGACGATACCAAAAACACTTAAATTTAAACGACTCAAAAACGGAAGTATATTTCTGATGATCCGCGCGGTTTGTAAGAACACTCGAAAGAGACTTAATCCGAGAGGCGAAGATATTTAAATCAGCAGTTTATTTTGGTTAGTTGAGCCATTCTAACAGAAAAGTCGCTCATCAGTGGGTGACTTTATCTATTAGTGGCTCCAGAAATTCATTTACGGACAATTTTGTTATTCATATAGGAAGTAAAATCAATAACAATAGCAAAATCAGTTGAAGACAAACAATTGGAAAAACGCATTTCCCTAGAAATTCCACTTTGTCATTCTCGGTCATTAGTTAACAACGGTTGAGGACATATTCTCATTTTTCGAGTGATTTCTGGAACCTTTTCTAGAGTTAATCAATTTTAGTCTCTCGAAAGCAATTATACTGTCTTTCCAAAGAATTTTGCCCTTGTACAACGCGATAATATCAACGATCGAATTTCTGGGATTAAAAACAATCATCCCTCTTTCGCTTTTTCAACACATCTTATAATAAATCAACAATTGTACAGGTCGAGGGAATTGAAAACAAAATTTATTTAATCCCAACGGATAAGATATATAGCGATAAAGGTAATTAGGCTGAAACGTTTTCAGGGCAGCTAACTTTTTTCTTCAGCTTGCATTGTCAATCGAAGTCACCAAAATATCAAGATCAATTTGAAACCAATTTGGAAACCCACCACAAAAAGACAGCACAAATACCTGCAGTAAATTGACGATGTCAGTTATTTATCCTATATCTGCCTATCGGAGATCCCCAAGTTAGAAGAGCTAGCAGGGTATGTAAATTTTTCACCAAATTGAAAATCTAATTTATATTCCGATTTAAGATGCGCATTGAACAACTGGTGTTCTTTCTTGGGGGTTGATACATTTTGACTTACTTTAGCAGCCTTGGAAGAGCGAGGTTCATCAAGTAGTTGCCATATTTTAGGTTGATAAGTCGACCACAGTGTGTAGATTTGTCTTGATTTCCACTCCATACCATTTCCTTTAGGGGTTTCAGCATATTCTTCTGTCTCTGCCTCAAAGTCAGCAACATTAAAGCTCTTCAAATTATTTTCAGCATCGCGATGTTGGATGTAGGTTGTCCAACAACATGGTTCCATGTCTTTCTCGTCAATTCCCCAGTAGGCAAGCTCTTCTTCGAACAACGGTCCACACACATCATTAGGACAATGCAACTTACCCGTTCTGTAATAGTTCAATATCAAGGCAAAGATGCCTGGATGCCGGTCGAAAAACAGCTCTATTTTCTCTGAATGATAATCTACAGTCTTGGTGACATTTTCAACCGACCCAATACAAGCGTGTGTCCGGGTAATTCCTGATTGTACTCAGATACGTTTCGTGTTTTATGCCTCCAACATTTAAAGTTATTCTTCGCTGAGTTGTGTCTATAACTTGTGGCATGATTTCAGGTCGCTTTTTGGATCCCATTTGAACCAGAAAATTACTCCGCAAGCTCCTTTATCCGGGTCACATACATATTACAAGAGCCTACGTCGTAAGTGTAGTACTAGCAGTTGATTTCGATTGGCTAAGTAGACAAGCTCGGTTAAGACTACTAAAAGAACGTAAGAACTTGTTTTTACTTGGTTGAGGATAAACGATTTGAAATCCAACCAAACCGATTTGTATCCGAAAAGAGTAGTCTTAGTGCCAGATGGTGACTATTTGTATATGGTCTCGACACGCTTTTCTTATTGGTTCGTCAAAGAAGTTCATCAGAACAATTCTAAATGGCCTGATTCAGTATTCATTAGTTCACAGGTGATGGCCTTTACACAGTAAGAAAGACAACGAATTTGACATCTTTGATCATGAATGGCTTTAAACGTTGCCCCACTACATTTCACTCTTCTTTTGAATATTTAAAACGTCGCTTGATTAAATTTGCCCGAGGCAAAGATAACGTAATTTTATTACAGTTTTAGAAACCATGTCTTAACTATTTTTTGAAAAACTTTGACTTTTTTTGCATGTTTTCGTCCTTTTGGAGTTTTTCTGGTAATACTACTTAATATAAAATTCCTTTTGGGTATCCTTTGTTTAATGCTTGAAAGCGCATCTAGATGTTTTTTATGTACACGAAAGCAAGTCGGCCAAGAGTATTACTGTTCACTCATAAAGATTTTATAAGAAAGAAATTAACCGACTCATGCATACTGCGAGGAAATAGAAAGATTTTCCAATCGACGTCAAGCATGCACCCTAAGTTTTTTCGTGTTTTGTTTTACCAAGATACACACAACCATGGGAACTATGTCATGCACACATCGTTATTCCTTACAGGCTTACACAAAACACACCTAAGAAGGCTAAAATCATTCACTCTATCTCCGCATTTCCAATTAAGCGTAAAAACCAGTGATTTGATGCATGCCCTGCTTGATATACTAATTGATGTTACTATAGACTCGAGAGAGAGAACTTATAGTTGAACAAATATGTCATATCATCACCATAGAAACAGCCAGTGCTTTATTACATAATGGGAAATAAGTTTATATTGTCATCAATAAAATTTGGGAGCTATAATGGTAATCGGTGGAAGATAAAGATGAACACGAAATTCAGTAATTATTTCTGTAGCTTAATTTGTTCAGAGATGTTCAATATATATAATGGCGTTAACACCCCTGAGCCAAAAGTCGGCAATTCAGTTTGAAAATATTCATATGTTTGGGTTTGGGGGAAAACCTTTGATATGAACAAATTAAACAGAATAGTAGCTTCAGTTCATAGTTTCAAATTTATATAATTAGTTTTTACTATATTTTTGCCCTTTTTCCACAATATTTCCTATTTTTGTACTATCTAGACTATGTAATATATGGAGAAAAATGAATTCAATTCAACGTGACATAAAATTCGTGGATTAACTGGATTTATGTTGATAGAATAAAAGAAATGTCGGTTTTGTAATTATAAATCTATAGATTACTTGGAGCCCCATTCCGTGCAATATAGATCAATTGATGCGAGCCAAAAAATGAATGCTCAGATGATGTATTATTCAAACGTGAGCGTATTAAACACTTGGTGTTTTGTACCCAAACTTCAATACAAATAAATTAATTTTAATAGGAAAGGCAAAAATTTGTCACCTTATCACATGGACAATAAACTGTGTTGACTTAACTATCAACTTATGTCAAAGAAGCAGACAGTTCTCCCGAATTGACAGGAAGAATGCTCATGAATATTTCATGATTCAATTTATTCGTTGGTTAACAATCTTTGTCCATCTATTTGGGTCCCCGAAAAAGGTCGTTACAGTAACAGTTGGAAGGAATACCAATGGAAAGAACCTGATTAGGTTACGATGTATCAGCAGTGATGTGATAAGCTTTGCAGATCAATAAATTTAGATTTATTAGATCAGTTGTAAAATAAGCCAACATGGATATATTGCCAAGTGAAAATTCATTTGTGTTATTAAATTTCCAGTTTCTCAGTAGGACCGAGGGTGGGACAGAAACATCAATGGATGGGATCCTCTTGTTTTTTTGTCATGGGGTTAAGACAATATATATTAGTATTAGAGCTTTTAGAAAGGCAGTAAGAACTGTTGATGCTTCTGGTTTGCTTGGCGGTTTGTGTGAGTGTGTAGCTTACTCATCCTAGAAGTCTGGGATGAAAGTGCTGCATGTTTGCTCGTTTTTCTAGGACCGAGGGCGGGACAGAATCACCAATCGACACATAGGATCTTTTATCTTCTTTTGTTATAGGCTAAGATATTATACATATATTCTAACATTTCATATTGTTTAAAAATATTAGTGTACAATTTTAATAATATCGAGTAGATTTTATATATACATATTTATATTTGAAAGTTTTATCTTTTGTTAATTGTTATTTTATAGTGTCCCCAATTAGCTAGTAAGCTAAATAACTTGACACTGAAATAAAGTTTATCTATCTATCAGTAGATACAAATGATTTGGTTATTTGAAATCACATTACGGATAGTATCATTCTTTTCTGAGATGTCACAGTTCATTTGTTTCTTTTTCCATATCTAAAAGAAAAAAGGAATGAAATATAATGTTCTTCCGCTTGGCAATATGACATGCTTCCCGCAACTATCTTTGATGACATCTCTGTTCCTTGCTCAAAATGTTCGTGTCTTGCATTGGCCGAGCATGCTCATAAAACAGGATGTAGCATCAACTACATTGGAATGGAATTTCTTGAACGCACGGCTACCAAACACAACAACACTCTCTACTTACAATGACGTTTAATTTCAATAAAGTGTTACGTTAAAGTGTTCTGGTCTAAATTTGTGTGGTTCACTACAAACAATCCAGTAAACTAACTCAGGAAATAACAAATTGTTACAGAGATACGCGCGACATGTTATTCACTAGAAAATTACTCAAAACTAAATAAAATATACTCAAAAACATTTGTAGACGATAAATAATTAATTAACTTACAGATTTGGTGTGATTTCCAGCAAATATTGACCTGTAAAAACTTTGATCCCTGACATATGTCCAAACTTGCCCAAAAGCAACTACATAGCAACGCTTACGAATCCTGAGTAACTATATATACATTTTTTCTAAATATGGCATGACGCCCCAAATATGGATAACGAAACAGGAAGCCCAAATATAATTAGAATAAAACAAAATAGCGGACGAAACGTGTAGAATACGGAATGTGTACTAAAAATCTACAAATTATTATAGGAAAATGGGACAAAACAAACTATAATGAAAGGAAGATTATTCCTTACATAAGGTGAATGTAATTTTTCTTGATTATTTAACTGGAAATATTGAAATTAGCGAGTATAGGAGTACTGAATTTGTCTCTACACAGGACATTCCATCAAGTGGCAAGACACGAACAATTTGGACCATTTTGAGCAAGGAACAGAGGATGGTATCAAAGAAAGTGATGGGATGCATGCCTATATTGCCAAGCGGAGAAACATTATATTCAACAGAGACAGCGATAGAATTCTACCAGCTGATTACATCAGTTTGCTTGGAGATCGATTGCTCGCGCACGCGCGCTCATTGTGATTCGTTTCTTGTAATTGTAACGAGCGTTCTATGTCACCCTTGAGGATGACCGCAGTAGGTCGAAAGCTCAGTGAAATTACAATATTTTACAAGCCGGTTTGCTGAAAGAAGCTTATTATGAAGTTAAACACAACCTACAAAAATCTACTTGACTTGTTTAATTCCTTTTTGTATTAAAAGAATTAAAATTTTAATAGGTAAGCAGGATTCCACACTATACCGCAGATAAATGTTTAAAACCGGTATCCTTTTTCTTGGCTATTAGTCGTATTCCACTCTAAAGCGAACGGTGTTGAAAAAAGTGTATGCGCTTTCTAATTTGTCGGCGTTGATGTGGACGTAGTCAGCAGCGTATTTTTCTTATGTATCGCTCCTCTGGAATTTGCGCATGGAATTTGGTCAAATTTTCTCGTTGGGCACAATCAATGGACAAAACGATATGCTAATTCAATTACGGTAAATTTACAACTGAAGAAAAGGGCAAAAAATGAGCAAAGTGGCACACAGATTATGGTACCTCTAAAAATACATCTGGTCAATATTTTTATCCTATTACCAGGGGGCTTTGGTATAGATTAGATGTTCATCTCTCTTCAAGAAGTCATTTTTTTGTCATTTGAATTCACGATGGGAATGAAGTTTGAATATCACTAAGTTTTCGGGTGATTTTGTATGTGATCAGTCACTGTGTCTATTACCAGGGGCGAATGATTAACTTTGTGAGATTCGCAAGACGGCATCCAGTGCATCCATAGATGTCATGTAGACGTGCCTATTTTCTGACAAGGTTTTCTTAATCAAATTGTCATTTTTTTTTGTAAACCTCGCCCGACGTATCTGAGTGGATTCCACTTAACAGTTTTGATAGTAAATTGAAAAAAAAAAAAAAAAAAAAAAAAAAAAAAAAACACCGTGGTAATTAGAGGGCCACATATACCAATAAACATCGATTGAAGGTGCTGTGATTATCCTATTCCATTCTCAAAAGAACGGTTCAATTTTCTGCAACTCGTCTCGCAAAATAATGGCTTTACAAGCAAGTTGCAGTAATCATTGCAGCATAACATACTGAGCTTCGTGCGAAATCATTGTGAGAAGACGAATACTGCAACGTTTTCCTGAGTTGCGCCGGCGTGAAACAACCCTGCAATGGTTCGTGCTGTTTCGCCATTGCTGTTTCGCCATTGCGCGAAAGTTAAACAAGTTGTATGCAGAAAAAGAATCAATGCACTGGGTAATAGTGCCTTTATCATGGATTAAACAAGAGAGCATCATAAAAGACCGCCGTAGTTGTGTGGACGTAACCACAGTTTGTTATTTTCTTATGCATTTGTCATATGCAATTTAGTCAAATTGTTTCATCCACAATGCTATAGATGACGGTAGAGGCTATTTCGCGACATTTTGCGTCAAAAGGTCCCGTTACTGGGGCTAGATAAAGGTCAGGTTTAGGGCTAGGGATTGGGATAGGGTCTACCCCATAAACCTGAAATATAGCTCTAATAATGCATGGGGTCCTTTGACTCGAAATGTCGTTCTGAAGCTCGCGAAATAGCCTCTACCATAGATGACGTGTAGACTGTGTACCACGGTCAGAGATCATCGATGTTTCCTTGGAACGAATATGTAATAAAAGACTACATAGCTCTAGTAATGAGATAGAATGAAGTGGAAATTTTGAATGAAAGATCCAGTGCTAGAAGAGAAATACCACCGAGGAAACTTTCCGAACAGTGACCCTACGGTCTATTGCCCCAACAAAGCAGAGAAAAAATTTTCTGACCTCGAAGGGATCGAACCCACGAGCCCTAGATTTGTACGCCAAAGCTCTACTAACTGAGCTACGAGGTCAACTGTCTTTCCGTGAGATACATTTCCGGAGTGTTTTCTTTTTTGTGTTTCTCTAACTCTTGAAATAATACGATTATCCCCCTTTTTTCTTTTTATCAATACAACTTCATTGCAAAGGCTTTCTGGGATTTGTAGTCCTGAGAAACTCTAACATTAAATTAAAAACTGCCGCCGTACACTGGAGGGCTACATTAGCTATTCGTTTCGTACATGTTCGTCTTTAGTCAGAAGTCAGCCCATGATGTCCGAAAGAGGTGATAAATTCTCATGAACATGTACGTAAAAAGGCCATTAAACTGTAAGCTGTCAATTAAAATTGGCCCCATTTGATTAAGTTATGCTTTTAATGGGCTCAACGATTCCTCTAGGCACCATCTACTCAGTTGTTGATAGTTAAAAACGATTTTCTAAAGAGATGTTTTGATACTGTCTGGCTATTACGCTTTTTCTGTGGAACCGCTTCGGGTATTGATAGGATGTAACCGCTTCGGATATCATTACCATGATACCTTCCTCAAGAAAAAATGTTAAGCATAGACAAGTGTAGTCACCTATAATTATAACCTTAAGGCAACAGTTTCACAAAGAAAAAAACTTCAATTTTGTACTTCCAGAACTCCCACCGTTTTCGACAGTGGACAATATGTAAAGCCGAATGATGTAGTTTGTTGTATAGTTGAATATGAGTTAGAAAAAATCCTTCAGATTTAGATCGACCAGCTTGAAATGTTTTTTCAATAGAGTATAGACAACTTTCAAAAATGGCGGCCTACTACACGAGAACGAGGCCACGAAGGCCTTGTTACCAGAAAATAAGCGTGGTGACACTTCTATTGCTATCAAAGATGACGTGTTCCTCTTCCTTTTGAAATAACTATTTTCTGTGCATTTTACAGGATATACTTAGATTCATTTGATGCCATTATGATTTTGGAGGCCTTTCTGGCCTCGTTCTGGTGAACAATGAGCCCGCCATTTTTGAAAGTCGTTTAGTTTCGGGCCGGTTCAAAGAAATTTCGAAAAGACATCTGGCGATCTGATTGGGTCGCGAGAGGTCCGGATTTTCCCATTTTTTGAAACCGCGAAGATTGCAACGACAACACAATTTACTGTAAATGTACTTATTTTTCAGTTGTCTTTCACTAATCTTGACCAAGGTTGTAGTAAAACCTAAAGTTCGACAGAGCGAAAACACCGGCCGTCGGCGACAAACGAGCAAGACAAACGAATTAGCGATGTAAGCTCTCATTCACTATATAGTTTGTGCCTTACTGATAGGTATTTTGGCCGCAAAAATGTTGTAAAAACTAGTCAATTTTTTCAATCGTCATTCGTAACAGCTAACATACAAGGAGATCAATATATTTTTAAAAGCTGGAGAGGTAATTTACACTGAAGTGTTTCAAGATGCTGAACTTAGCTTTTCGTGAGAGCTACAAGTTTTGGACCCAGAAAATTTGCTTTTTAAGGTATAGCTGCTTTATGTTCCACGTCTCATATATAATATAACTATGATTCTGTTAAGATTTTTTTATGACTGAATGCACTTGCATAGCCGGAGGTAGCAGTAGCTGTTACGTTTTTCTGAACGTTTTCGCTGCTAGAAAGAAAACACATTCATAGCTTATAAGCTGATTGAGACATCTTTTTTTTACCATATTAAACTAAAACTAGTGATATAATACTAGAGTACAAACACTAAAAGTGTGCGACATAAATTGTACTAAATAGTGCTAAATTATGAAAATTATTTTGTTTTCTATTGTTTAATCAGTGCTATTTAGTACTAAATAGTGCAAAGTATTGCACACTTTTAGTGTTTGTACTCTAAGTATACTAAGTATACTCTAAGTACCCTAAAAGTGTGTTAAAATGAGCCCCGCAAAGCGGAATTATAGGATTTGAATAATAATTTCGTATAATTCCAAATAAAAACAGTGCATACTGGGCAATGTAATGTCTTTAAATTTGTTTTCCACTGTTCAAGTGAAATTTTGTACCGATTAATCATTAATAAATGTTTTCGTACGCTCGCTCTTCGTTTATCCAGATGAAGCAAACATGAATGCTGTATTAACATTTTTGTTATTACAATATATTTACGGTGAAGTTATTACAGATGGAAAAAAGATAAAAATGTATTTCAGTATATACCATACTAGAAATTTTTGACTAAATGTAACACTTTTAAATAGCAATTAATTCAGTATATACAATGTTTGATCCTTTAAAATGTACAAAAATAATTAAATAACCAACTAAACGACTTACTTTTTGGGTTCAAAATTGAAGTTTCTAAATGCATAGTTCTAACCACTGGAAATTTGCTAAAAATGTTTTGGACGTTTGTCAGGAACTTGAATTTCAGTGAGCGAAAATCAAAGACGGGAAAGCGAGAACAATGTTTTCTTAGGTAGAATTTCTGATATATTTGTAACTGAGCGTCGAGAATCTTGGGAATTTTCAGTTGCTCAAAATTTTGCTACTACATCGGGCAGAATAATTGCACAAAACGATATTGTGAGGAAAATTTATAATCACGAGAGCAAAAACAACAACAACAACAACAATAAAAAAAGAAATATAATAAAAAAGAAGCAAAAGGGCACATAGATTATGGCCTTAATTAAGGTGACTGACTACGTTGGCAAAAAGTAATTAAATATTGTTTAAACCACAATTTTCTAGAACGAAACTTAATGCTGATCCCAGAAACGAAAAGAAAAAAGGGGGTCCCGCACTCGTTTTCGAGATAACTAGACGCACATAGTGCGTTTACTCGTGCCCAAGTGGAATTCAGTCTGACATGAGAATAAATATGTTTTAAAGCCAGTTTGGTCACGTTTTGAGTTCGGTACTGAACGGCGGAATATTTGTCTGCTTCGCCGGCAAGCTGATTTGAACTCATGGAGGTATCGGTCTGGATCCTAAATTTCCAATTAAAAAGGTATTTAGATATGAGCTGCTTTTATGTCTGATATTTATTAAGTAATTTTATAGCTGCTAGGGTATTAAACAGCGATTCACATGTTAGTTGTAGCGTCACGAAAGCACACCGTCCTGTTTGTCCTGGTTTGGGTGACCTGTTCAGTGACCTCTGTCTATTTTCTTTGATATTTTAAAGTAGCTGTTGCTTTGTAATCATTGACTTTCTATAGTATTTATTTTAGTTTGTACGCCAAAAAATTTTAGCCATACCATTTAATTACAGAGAACATTGAAATACATTCTTGAAATTCTCAAATCGAAGAGCCAGACAATCACCAGACAAGTTGTCGCTTGAGTCAAAATATATTGGAAACGAGTTGTTATTTCTGTGTCTCTCGTCTTCAGAGTAATTGTAAATCAAGTCCCTGCTGACTGAAGAGTTAGTATTTGTTGATTCTGAGTATTCGTGTATTACGTTCATTTCGGTTTCATTTGAGTTCATTTGAGTTTCATTTGAGTTCTTTTGAGCTTTTGAGTTCCTTTGGCTTTTGAGTTCGTGGAACGACCCGTTTCGAAACTGACGCTCGACATCTTTTGGTGTGGGTCTACCACGAACGGCGTGTGCGTTTGTGTGTATTTTGAGCGTCTCAGCAGGAAAGAAATCCACCATAACTGTGAACCAAAGAAGTTGAAATCAAAGCACAGCAAACTTCGCTTCGTGTCCGCTTCGATATGATGCAAGTCAAGCACCTGAAGTCAAGTCATGTTGTCGCGATGACGAAACGTGGTGGCCTCGTTTCCATGCCTGCCTAATTTGCATACACATTTGCGACGAGACACATAGACCCATAGATAGATAGAAAGGGTAAACCTAGACTCGCGCCCGCCTACGGCGAGGGCACGAGTAATCAGCATTGTATGAATGCCTATCTCCGAATTTTTGATGCGAAAATCGCTCAACCGGAAGTGAATAGAAAAGAAATTAAGAATTAGGGAAGTAACATTTCTACAAAGGCTACAATTGCGTAAATATCAGCTAATGGAGTATTCTGCAAAATGGCATAAATACTTTTGATGTGAGAACAGCAAAATACCTTCATTCCTTGGCTTTTGTGCCGCGAGTACCAACCACAATTGTCCTCATGTCGAGCAAAATTTTATACAAAAATCAATTTTTTCATATGCTAGAATAATTAACTTTTTTTGCAAAATTGATATGATTGAGATTTTTAGGTGTTTTTTTAAATAAACGAAAAAAAAGTATAGGGTCCCGTGCAAAAATGAAGGGTTTTGTGCCTTTGAAGTTGTTAAAAAGGGCTAAAAATGCTAACCGGAAGTGCCGCCATTTTTAAAAATGACGCGTAGCGCGAGCTTGATTCAAATTTGTGTTGACGAAAACAAGCGAGCGCTCACTGTTTTTTCCAAAAAGAAAATATTTTTACTTCATTCTCTAATGATTTTGAGTATTTAAATCCACAAGAATAAATTTGGAGCTGATTTTTGTACAAAAACTTAAGTTTTTCTATGATTTTTGCTGTTTGCTGAAATCTCCGCGCGCTATGACATTGCTTAAGACGTAATGCGCGAAATCATGCGCAGTGCCAACGTAGTCAGTCACCTTAAAAAACACGTTTTTATATCAGTAATCAGTTACTGTTTGGTATTTAGACATGTTTTACGGTAGTAGCAAATTATCTTGTACCAGGGGCGAATGATTAAATTTTGATGTAAGTCCGTCTTGGACAAAAAGTGTTTCTGCCATAATTCTTAGATCGAGTGGAAATTACGTTTTTGTTATGTAATGAATTGAATTTCATTAATATACAAATATGAACTGTTTAGTCTTCAAGATTCATACTTTACTCACACACTATGCTCCCGCAAGATAAACTCATGGACCAGTCATTGGCAGTCTTACAAAAACACGGATATTTATAATGATTCAACTTTGAAAATTCAATTAAAAATGTCGATAATGAGAAATATCCATGAATCAATTTTGCCCTATGCCGTAACGTAATTGATTCCGTAACACCATCAACAGCCCATTTTTTGAAGGTTGCGTACTCACTTGCAATTCCGCGTTAACCTTGCTTCAAACTTTGGAAAAATAATAAAGAATTTTATTTCGTTTTTTTTTTTAAATCTGAAGATTATAAAATTGTCTTCTCGAACACGGAATCAGTTGTTGCCAGTATCGCGCAATTGCTTCAGTAACACGTTTAAATCTTCGCAAATTTCCATATCATTTTGGTTCTGGTATTTTTTATGATTCTGACGATTATAAAATTGTCTTCTTAAATTTCCATTGTTGACCACACCCTGTAATGTTTTCTTTTTGTACGCGTCCCAGTTGATTTTGTCCTGCAAACTTCTTTGGAGAGCTTCCTCATTAGGGTACGGGGTCTCCTGTTAAGAGGTATCAAGATTAAATGAAACAAATATAGTAAGCCTTTTATGAACAATGAATTAAGAAGGCAAATAAGAGCGATACGATACAGAAAAACAAAGTTTATATTAAGAATAAGGAACCAAAAGCAAACTGAGCAAAACAAAAAGAAAGAAAGAAAGACAGAAAAATGTTCAGTTGTCCATGACCGTCATGGACAACTGAACATTTTTGAGAGTGACTGTATAAAGAAAACGAGTTCAAAATACAAACTCTTTCCTTGTTTCTTTTTCATTTTTTAGTTTGTTTAATTGTAATATAATCAAATACTTAAAGAAATATCATGTGATTACACCCGAAATTGTTGCATCGCAACCAGCAAATTAAGAATTTTGGTTTGATTTTGTTTTTTTGTGATCCATCAATCAATTCGGAGGTGGAGCTTATTTCAAATCAACCCGGTAATCACTGAACGAGTTCATGTAAGCTCTGCCCCCAAGAATGATGGACGAATTAGAAAAGACAAAAACCTATCAACGTTGGAGGTCGCGATGCAGCGATTGTCTCTGTAGCACAATAAAAGAGCTTTAACTTTGTCAACGCTGCTATTTCTAACCATTCGACCAGATCGGTCTGAGATTGTTTGTGTTTACATGAGACCAGTTCGAACTCAGACCGGGATGAAAGTCACTCGTCTCGGTCGAGCATGTAAAACACAAGTAAAGAAATGTATAGAGGCCGATATGAACTCAGACCGGTCTGACTTCGTCCAGGGCTCGTATAAATACCCCCTTATACTCACAGTGGTCATGAGTCGTCTCTTCATGGCATCAGTACAGTGTGATAAGTAGAATTTCTTTGATATCATTATACATTCAGCACCGTTGCTAACCTGAGAAAGCGCATCAAGGTTTGAAAAATTAATCTCGCGTGGGATCTACCGTATATTTAAGGCATGAATCTCAAGTGGTTTTCCATTGTCTGTACTCTTGTTGACCATGGATTTCACGTCACAAAATGTTCCAAACTCAAGTGGAACCGCAAGTGCAGCAAATGGTTTCACTGGAAAGTTTTGAACATCTTGTGACGTTAAGTCCATTGTCAGTTTAACAAAGTGATCAAATAATTGTTGTAAAAGACGAATTGAGTTGTCTGTCCTCTTATTGACACACTCTTGACGTCATATTGACGTCATAAAATGTTCAAAACTCAATTGGAATCTCGAGCGCAACGAGCAATTTCACTGCAAAGTTTTGAACATTTTATGGCGTCAAGAGTGTGTCAATAAGAGGACAGACAACTCAAAACCATCTTCAATTCGATTTTACAACAATTATTTGAGATAAAAGTTAAAAAATCCTTTTCAAACGGGGCAACGAGCGCGCGCGCCGAAACGCGTCAGCAGAGTGTCTGTCCTCTTACTGACGCACTCTAACCAACCAATCAGATCTCGAGATTAGTATTAAGTGTTGTAAAAAAGAGTATAGACAATGGGAAATCGTTTACGATTTCTTTTTACAATTATATATAATAATAAATAAAAGCAACAACAAACAAATAAAAAACAAGAGACCCTAATACGAAATGCTCTTCAACAATAGAATACAAATTAAATGCCAAAAGCAAACGGTCACGTCCGCGCGCACGTCAAAATTCAAATTCTATTGTTCGAGAGCGCGCGCGGTTGCGAAATTACTAAAAGTAGCCTTAGTCGCCGCGAACATCAAACAGACATTGATATTTAATGTCGCCTTCTTAGTGTTATGGTCTCTTGATAAAGACACATCATCGAACCGGGCAACAGAACGAGTGCGCGCCATCAAACACGTCAGCACCGTTGTCTGAACTCTTATTGACAATGGTTTTCAACCAATTAGATTCGTATGCGAGATTTTGCTCGATTATTGTAAAAATTGAACTGTTCCAATCGACTACGTCCACATTAAGCCGGAAAAATTTGAAAACGTTATTGCTTTGTTGTTACGCGCGTTAGACTTTCTGTCCACACTCAAATAGGTTACTTAGCCGGCAGTTTTTTGGAGAGGAAAGGACGGCGTCTTTGTTCTGTTGTTTAATTACGAAAACAGACTAAGAACAGAGATGCGTCTGGAAATTTACCCATCCGGATTAGCGTAGAAATGCTTGTATAGCTTGAAAGAGAAATGAAGGAATGAAAAATGAGGAAGAGAAAATTAAAGAAAGAATGGGAGAATTAGTGATATTTGCTGAATAACAAGAAGCTACAAGAAACCGAGGGAGAAAAGGTGGAACATAATGAACTCCCTCTAAGGCAATTACTTTCGGCACCAGCTCTATCTTAGTGTCTGCCTTAGAGGGAGATTCGTTACACACAGTAAAATATATAGGTCAATTATATAGCGGAAATCAGGTGAATGCATCCGCTGTACTGGAGTGTCGGCATTACTGTACTTACTAGACTAAGACTAGGCTGGTCATCAAACAGCATCGAAGAAACACCCTGCAGCAGTAATCAAACACAGAGAAATTTTGTAAGTTATGATAAAGTAAAGTGTCAGCCGACCTAGATTTTACCCACAAGGGTAGGCGCCAATCGCATCTCAACTTTACCCCAGCAATACTGGGGTGACTAAAGCAGTCATCGATGAAATAAATTGTTTCTCTATAAAGCACAAACACAGTGATCCACAGCCAGGACCAGGGGCGTAGAGAGAGAGTTGAGCAAAAGTGTGTGACTGTGTGTGTGTGTGGGGGGGGGGGGGGGGGGGGGGACAAAAATAGCTGAAACCTCACCCTGTTTAAAATGATATCATTGAGATCATCCTTCAGATAACGGTCGATCCCGTTGCAGAGGTGTAAGGCAAAAAGAGTAAAAATACGACATTTGTATGATGGCGTCATGATATCAACCTCGATGTATTTCGATAATGAATTAAATATCAACCTACAAAGACATCTCCTTTAGATAACAGTGCGACTTGTACAAACACAGGATGTCTGTCGGCTTCTGTTATTGCCACCTCACTCTGAAACAAGACCACACAAATAAACATCTGTAGTCATTTTAAGACTGAAGGGATTGTTCTCTTTGTACGTTTTGTAATTTTGTAAGTTCAGCAAGGCTACGATTACACTAATCCGGGCAAATTTGAAGACGCATCTTTTTTCTCCGTTGTCACTGTCCACACTAAGCATAACCGGCAAAAGAGATGCGTTTTTAAAATCGATTTTTATTAACATTAACGTAGCCTTACTGTTATAACAATGAATTAGCTTAAAATGCGATAAAGTTTGATTGACAAATTTTTTTTTATACATATAATATTTAATAAGTAATTTATTCTCGACTTTTTACTAATATATGTCTACAAACCTTAATACATCCACCGTGGGCCTGATATCTACTACTAGGGGGGAAGGGGATATGTCGGACAAAGGCAAAAAAAAAATAAATAAATAAATCGCTTCGATATCAGGCCTACGATGGATGTATCAAAGTTTGTAGCTATTTATTAGGTCGAGAATAAATTTATAAAAAGTTTTATTTATAGATATCGCCACATGTCTCTTAGACACAGGCTATGAGCCTGTCTGGTCTGTAGTAGAGTGGATTTCGTATGACTTTGAAAAACTACGGCACGGTCACGGCCACGGTACGGAACCTCGCCTGCTGATTTCTTTAGAAATTTCTAAAGAAATCAGCAGGCGAGGTTCCGTACCGTGGCCGTGCCGTAGTTTTTCAAAGTCATACGAAATCCACTCTATGGGACCGTATGGCATTGGCCTGTGTGTCGCGATCGTCAATTAAGATTTTTCTCTCTGTTCAATTCCGCCTGTTTGGGCTGAAATTTCGGATTTCGCCTGTGTGGCAATGAGCCTTTGCGTCATCGATTAATCAGATCCGCCTGCTTGGCTCTAAAACATCGGTTTTTCGCCTGTGTGCATGGCATTGAGCCTGTCTAGAATAAAAGCGTTTCTCTTCATTAATTTTCGCCTGTGGCATTCAGTTATCGCCTGAGTGGAGCTGAAAATGGAAATGGAAGAGAAATCGAGGGCTCTTATTCAATTTTGTCCCATGCGGCCGAGCTTTGAAACCTCGGTTTTACGCGTGCATCGCATTGATGGTAGCTTTTGCCAAGTTTGGCTGCATGTGTGACATTGGTATGTCAGTTCTTTGCCCGTATGTCTTGTATGTTCTCTAACCTGTAGGCTGGAACCCGAAAGAAAGAGCACACACACATGAAACAGCAGCAGCAGCAGCAAACAAAGTAAAGGCTCGATCGGTGATCATTTTCCAAGTTGAAGTTGGCTTTTTTCATCTGCCGGCTGCAGGCTATCTAACGTTCTTAATTACTCTGTCCTAGACCGAGTATTTCGCGGCTTCCTTCGCGTTTGGTTTTTCCCCTTTCAGAACATTATAGACGAGCCGACTAACTTTGGACTTGATTTTCCTCTCCTTGCATAGGAATTGTTTCGACTTGGAAGGTCAGCATCGTCAAGTTGAGATGGATTTACAATCTGACTGAAGGGAGAAAAACCCCGCGCTGTGAATCCAAGCGATCGTTCTGGACTCATCGAGACTGGTGGATGGCCACCAATTTTATTGTAATAAAATGTGCAAAAACCCTATTTTTGAAACAACGTACAAGTTTCTTTTGTACTAAAATATTTCGTCCAATCATAAGCGAGCAAAACAATAGCCAAGAGACGCTCCCAATTCGCCAGGAATCAGATGTTAAATAACAGAAGAAATACGCTAATCAATGAGATGAATAATTTTGTACAATAGTCGCCTTTCTGCACTCTTCGTCGTTTACTTGCCTACTTCTAACTCGGACCATTGCATGATAATAACTAACAATAAGAAAACAACAACAACAACAACAACAAACACATTTAAATACAGTTACTCCCCCTTAACGATGGATTTTTTAAAACTACCAATGCTCTAATGTGACTGCAGCCGATAGTGCAGTTTTCGTATATCACTAAAAACGATACGGTCAAGGTACGGCACGGTTACAGGCGGTATTTCTGACTGTTTTCATAGACAACATGGCACTGATACGTTTACGGCACATTGTAGCCTCCTCCGCAGGCAACCTTTTGAATTAGGGAATTAGGCTTGAATTGGGCTTTCGTGCCAGTCCTCTCAGAGATCCCACAGGAAACCCAAAAGCAGCAATAAAACTCAAAAGAGTTGCCTGCGGAGGAGGCTAGGCACATTGCAAGTTTCATCCTCATACGTAGACTGCTGTTTGTCTTGCTCGTGACGTAGTATTGAGAAGTGTTTTTGTGTGAGTGTACTTTGTTGCAAGTGCGTCTAACCTGTTTCTGTGCGGCTTCATCGATAACTGATATCTTCTGACGAGGAATGTTGGCCTCTTCGTCTTCTTTGTCATTTTGTTCTATGGCTGACACAAGCAAATGACAAGCAAAAATTAAACAGCAAACCATTTATTAAAAGACTATCAATTTCGCATTACCCAAGCAGATATCAAAATGGCTTTAGATTACGTGTCACGTACTTCCATGTAACTTACGTGTAACTCAAACGAGACAGAACCGTCGTATTGACAGTTATTACGTAGTCTACGCGACGCAGAACGCTGTATGGAAGATGTTAAAACTTTTTAGTTTTTGAATCTTACGCAGCACAAAATTCCATATGAAAGCGTATCGAAAGTTTCGGTTTTTCTACGCGGTACTGAAGCGCAGTATGGAAGCGTATTAAAGGTAATTATTCTTTTGCTAACTACGGAACAACGCAAAGACACCGCAGAGACAATTCACTTTTTCGGTGACAGTTGCCAATAGGATACATTTACGATATACACCACAATGGTTTTCATATTGTTATGCAAATTGGGGGTCTTCAAAGGGGCAAATACTGGAACAAGAGACCTTTTTAAGATCGACTTTTTAAAGATCGACATATTATAATGCCAAAAAATGTGTCTAAAACGAACTGTTGAGTTGAGAGTAGTATGCATAGAATAATAGAATGTAGTGGTAGTGTGTGTGAGAGCACAGTGTCCCCCAATTAGTGTACAGCGCGCTAGAACACAATGGACACTTAAATAAATAGCTTTTTAATGCCTAGTTTTTTAATATTTGTTAATACTATCCAAATTAAAATTATTTCAACTAGAGCAGCTGAAATCTCCTGACATGAAGCTGTTTGCACGTAACTAATCTGCATTACAATGTGAAAACCACCGACGTACATCTATTGTGAATAGAAGCTATTAAACGGCTATTTAAACAGCGCCGCTGATCCAAAATTATTACAAGTGCAATTTCAATAGTTAATTACGAAAAAAGAGGCCAATAACTATATTAGTACCTGTGTTATGTATTGACCTTGACCTTGCTCGCTTTTTCATAAATGTTGTAGCTGGTGACAAACCCGAGTCAGGTGATTGATTGCTATCACGTGATTTACGACGTGATCCTTTTCTGGAAGCCGACATCTGTAAAAAATCGGTTAAAGTTACATATAACTACCCCATGGATGCACACTGTAAGTGCATATAACTGTATTATAGAGAATAAGCAATTAATTCAGAACATGTTATTTACATACGGAGCCGAAAGCCTACATCCAGTAAAACCATTTACATTGCGTATAATAATGGAATTGCACTTTGTGTCCACCCGGTAAGTGTGCTAACAACTTTGCGTGAAATGGTATTGTATGCAGAGGTAGAATCGAGTTGCAGCAAGTTGCATTGTGTAGCAAAACAGGAAGCGGTGGCTGCGGCCAACAACAACACCATTAACAATAACAACAGCAATATTGCAATCACAATTCATCACAACCGATATTTACTTAAGAAACCGGAGCACCTATCGCATAATTGATAGTACGGTATGGTGATTAGAGCTACTAGGGAGCATAAGCACTGAGACGTTTTTGTCAACACGGACGTCACGCGTACGTTTTTGTTCGTGCGCGACGCCGTCTTAGATGAAATCTAGAACGTGAGAAAGCCTCAACTGACGTTCTAGCGAGAACGGAAAACTCATCTATGATGGTGCGCGCACGATCAAAAACGTATGCGTGACGTAAGTGTTGACAGAAACGTCTCGTGTTTAATGTCCCTGATGATTCTCATAAACACCACCACCTAAACTCCTATTACCTTTCTATGTATTTGGGATTTCGTGTCATCACTAATGATTAAATCATCGTCAAGAACAGGTTCACTGAAAGTCAGTTTCTTACTGCTGGTTGTACGATTTTCTGTTGGACTCGAAGCTCTGCGCGATGAAACCAAAGGAGATGAGTGTCGCGTTGACGATGAGGAACTCTCCGATATTTCTCCAAAATGAATTACTTCTTCCGAATTTGGAGGCCTCTTTTGACGAAATTTGGCAAGAATACCTTGAGCTGCTGCAACTTGCTCAATGTACGCTCCTTCGTCGTGAGGAAAGTTAAAATCGTCTGCGAGGAGAGAAAGGTAAGTCTTAGTCGACGAAGAACACAAATTAATGTGAATAAATTGCTGTCCAACTCGTGGGCTTAGGATAGATGTTCACACGAAATGGAAGTACGAACACTTAAGTAGATGAGATATTTCAGCATCATTAGGATAAAATTTTTATGACTGTTTTTTAATAAAACTTGCTGGCTGCATCTATCTTTCGGTCGGTCGGTCAAACTAGGGACCTCGTTTATACAACGCCGTAGAACATCGAAAACAGAATATTTACCCAACTCGTTATTCTCGTCCGAGAGAGTTCTCAGGGTCAGCTTTGGAAGCAGCATGCTTACAACCGTCAATTTTGCTCGTACACGATCAAGCTTTGAACGAGAATTTGCCTTGGGAACTAGACTTCGTACTGAAAGAAACAAAACCACTTATATCGGTGTTTTAGTTATCGTTCTTCTCTACAGAAGACAATAAAATTCAGGGAGGCTAAGAGTGGAATTAAGTTGGAGTCTAAGAGAGCCAGATGAGGTACGGTTGGGAAGTATTGTGAGCGAGGGGACGGGGGAAGGCCAGGTGTCCTATGGCTAAACGGGAATGTACCATCCAACAGGTTATACCTGTTTTGCCTCTTCCTCTGGAACAGGGCCGGCAAAAAACACTCCAGTAAGTTTCTCTTTAAAACAGGGATTACATGTTAATTTTCCAATTTTTTCTAGAGTAGGGAAGCAATTTTTTGTTTGGAACAAATCCAGGGTTTTAGAGAATCAGTGGAACATCACTTAAGTAAATTTAAAGGAGTATCGGAGGAAAAATCAAGAAGAAAAAGAACAAGCTAGGGAGACAAAAGATGTGAAGGACCTTGCACACGAGCTAAGTTTCTATTGCAAATATGTTTTTGTTCGCTTGGATGAGAAAGTTTGCCCAAATTTCATGTTACAAATGCATTTAACACGTGAAAATTATCGTGTAGACGTGGAAATGCCATTTTGTATTAGAAAATATGCTCGTGTGGGAAGGGCTTTATTACATTAAATGATGAGTTACTATCTGTATATACTGATTTCTATAAACCATACATAGGCCTATTCCGGGCCCTAAAATCGCCTAAAATCGCCTTAAGTTTTGAGCATTTTTGGGAATAATTTTGCTTAAATCGCCTACGATCGCCCAAAATTACGACGATTTCAGGGCCCGGAGTAGGCCTATACATAAACAGAACAATGAATACCATTTTCAAATCCAACAACACGTTCCTTGTGCTCAGTGAGTTGGCTTTTCACTTCTCTAAGCTTTTTCAGGATTCGACAACTTCCCTAAAGATTTATTATATCATGAAAATACATTAATAATTGTAAGACCCAACATATGTGACCGTAAATAAAAAAATAGTTCTTTTCCTACTCCTGCAGGATAGTTTATAGTATTTTCACAGGCTAGGAAATTTGCTATAATTGGTGAGTGAGGGGTTGGGTAGGGTGAACGTAGTTGCACGTAGAGGTTATATACATCAACCGAGGTGTATACCAGATTCATAATAGCACTAGAGTTAGAATTTCAAGGTGTGGGAAGATTACTCCCTACATGGATTGTACTGGGAAAGCCACTAAAGCGTGGTTTTTACGAACGACGACAAAAGCAGAAAGCTTACAGGAGCTTTACAGGAGCAAGGATGTCACATTTGGTTAGTGAGCGGCCTTTGGTGCAAGAGGTCCTGAGTTCGATTCCCGGATCTCACATCCTTGTTTCAACTTCTTTCCTTTCTGTGTAGCTTTGAACACCCTTAAAATGGAGCACTGATGGAGAGGGGGGAGTAAAATGAGCGCACCGTCGACCTCAAGTTTAACAGTTACTCAAATTACTGTCACGAGTAAAATATGGTCGCTTTACTTTACTTAACTTTAGAAATGGGAGTAACACACTCACACTCAGTGTTGCACTTCTACAGTCTGCGTATGTTTTTACACCTTCCGTCATTAGTTACAAACCGACATTATCTTTCCTTTATCAATAATCCAACTACCTTTAGGGTGTACCATTTTTATGAAAGAGCTACTTTTCATCCCTATAAGGACAACCTTTATGTATGTATATAGCCTCTTACCCATTTAATGATGTATATCCAGTCTGTGTGATTGCTGTCCTTTACGAGAACTGAACCGCTCCTGATATGATTGGATAAATTTGTATGGATTGTTTTAAATGCACGCTTATACATAGAATTTGACTACAAACAATCTTTGCATATTGTGAAATTACAATCAGGATCCACAATAACGTTTTTTCTTTCAGATTTGTCTCTTACACATAAAAAGCAATAATTTGTATTACTGATGAAGGCCGAGGTTAGTAGCCGAAACGTGTAGTTATTAATAGAAAAAATCACACAAATCTGAAAGAAAAACGTTAATCTTTGCATAGTTGAACACTGTGGTCGGCGTTTTCTGATGAATCTACAAAAGCGAGCAGGAGGGGTAGGGGTGGAGCTAAGGGGAGGGGTCACTGTATGAGCCTCTGTACTGTAAGGAGACGTTAAATAATGATGCTCTTACTTTACTGAATTGTTGTTCTAAAATTAAAAATAAAATACATTTACCTGAAGAAATGAAAGAGGCACTGCTTTGGGTTGCTGGCTAGCAGTTCCGTCGGCCAACCTCGTAAACATTCAATTCCCCTTATTAAAAAGCAATTAAGTATAAGAAAGAGTCAAGCAAATTTAAAGCCATGAACAATTTTTATATTCAGATGTGATATGAGTATCGCTTGCTTCTACTCAGGATTCATTCTTTCAACGTTTCTGTCCTACCTGATGAATTTTTGATGATCAGGATCGTTCAAGTTCTTCATTCCTCCAGCCAACATAAAAATATCAACAAAGTCCTGACAGACGAAATGATATAGTAATTGAGAAATTAGTTTACTATAGAAATAGAGAGAAATGCACAGAAAAGGCGCGGTACGAGGACAGTCTAATGAGTATATATGCTCTACAGTTATCAAGTCCGCTTAGTTCTAGTCAACTATTGATTCTCTAATTCTTTTTTCCTTTTTGCCGCATTTCACTTCTTCACTCCTCGCGTTTTCTTTAAGAAGACAAGAAAAATATTTGAATGTCATCAGGTTTCAATAAAATAGAGTTTGTCAACCGCAGTCAGAGGCAAGCCAAAGGCTCCTCTTTCATTAGCTTCTAAGGGTAGTGATGGGTGTCACTCCTACTTTATCCCAGCAACGCTGGTACCCATTTATATAACTGAATATACGGAACAAAGTCAAATAAAATGTATTGCTTGTGATCCGCAGCCAGTAGTCGAATTCTTGACATCTCGGCTGAGAGTCCTACATCCTAAGCACAAGGACAGAGAGACTTCGACTTGAATTAACGAAGATAAATAGATTCCATAAATTGAAGAGGTACTATAAAAGGCTTTATACTTGAGCTAAAGTGATACTTACTTCTCGTGATATAACAAGAAGCTCAATTGGTTCACGTGAAATCACGGTGGACTGTCGTCGAGTGTCGTGCAGTATGGCTAATTCCCCGAAACTGTCTCCGCGTCGTAAAAAGGTAACGGTACGGGCAAACGCTTCGCCTTCGGACATGACCGTCACAACAGCTGAAATACAAATACCGTCAGATCAGTCTTAGAAATGGTCAGCAAAAACCATACTATTTAGACTTTCCAGAAAGTCTTGATAAATGTGCGAGAGCTTTTACCTGATCCCGAAAGCACAAAGTAAAATGCTTGTGGGATGTGACCTTGCCGTAGTATAGCTCTTTTAGCAGAATGCCTGCAATAATAATCAACAATATTACTACACTATTTAATTTCAGCACTAAAAAACATTTGGATTGTAAAAGACACAAATAGTCAGTTAAGAAGTGGCATTTCCCCTGTAAGTTCCATAGGTCATTAATTACTTTGTCCTCAAAGTGCCTTCCCTCCCTTCCCTAGCGGCTAGCGTAGGCTAGCTATGTAGTCTAGTTTTAGTGTAGCTTTACCTTTTGCGGAATTACAAACAAACAAAAACAAAAACAAAAACAACAAAACAAAAGAAAAGAAAAGAAAAACAAAACAAAACAAAACAAAACAAAACAAAACTAAAATAAAACAAAATAAAATAAAACCAGGCAAAGAGCAAAGAGCAAGGCAAGGCAAGGCAATTTAACTAAAGGCAAGGCAAAGTAAAGTAAAAAGAGAGGAAAAAATAATAATAAAAATACTCAAAAAAAGGCAAAGAAAGTAGGACTGTTGATTTGATAAGGAAACGCGGTATAACACTTACGATTCGAACCATCCAACTGATGTTAACTTTTGTTGTATTCTCTGCGGGTACTCAGCAAAGGCTCGGATTGAGCGCAAAGAGAAAAGAACCTGAAATTTGGCAAGCGAAGAAATCTGTTAAATTCCAATATTGCCAATCAAAGAAATTGACAAAAGATAAATAGTGCACCTTAGCAAGTTGTTGATCAGTTCTTTGCTCTGGCGGAACCAATAAAATGTTTTTAACTTCTTGAGACATTCTCATCTGAAGGAAACAAATGACAACAAAAATGCTACATTACTCCTGGTAAAAAGAAGTTATTTGGAAATAAGCTAAGCTAAGGAGCTAAGTTAAGCCAAGCTAAAATAAGATAAAATGAAATAAATTAAATTAAAAGAAAAATAAGATTTTTTCCCAAGAACTAGTTCCAAATGCCAAACGCGCAAAAGCACCTATTGAGAGAAATTGACCCTTCCTAACATATATCTACATCTACATCTACATTTATTAAGTTAGCAAGAACTATATCTTTGCCCTCCCTACCAAATATCTTTACCTTTCTATTGGCTTTGAAGAACGAAGCGTCAAAGGCTAGTCCACCATCAATTTTAGTATCATCTTCATTAATGTATTCAGTAAACACAGTGTGTGCGCTGGCGTCGTTGCTCTCGTTGTCCCTAGTAACCATAGCAACACTCAACAATAGAAACAGGCATTATGATCATATTTGAATACTATAATTTTGAAATAATGGATGATGAATATGATGATGATGATCAATGATAATAATATATAGGTTAATTGTAAATCAAAAGAGTTACCCCGGCCACCAGGGTCTTCTCAGATATTATATACATGAGCTAAAGCCCAGTTCAACTGACACAAAAACTTTCAATGGAAAGATAATATTCAGCAAGTTAGAATAAGTCTACTTTCTGAGACGGAAAACGATAAAATTTGCGCTGTTGTTTTATACCCTATTCAAGTCAGAACAGCGCCGTTTACATAGACAATTTTACCGTTTTCTTATCAATAAGTATAAATTATCCTTGCCTGCCAGGTTGTGTTCAATGTAACTAGGACTTTATTGTTAACGATTCAGTGTGAGAGGACCATAACTTACTTTTCGTATTTATACTGACAAAGAGAGGCAAACATCTGCACGAGACGAACACATCGCCGAAACAGTTCTATCGATGGGAGGTGCTACAATTTAAAATGAAAATTATAATGAAAAAACTAATTAACATTACATTTGTATTGTTTGAAATTACTAGCCATTACTTTATCTCTGTTTTAAGATTAAAGAAAGAAAGAAGAGTGATAATTTATAGACAAAATACATGACACTGTACATGGCACATTATCTTGATGAAACCTTTAAAGATCACATCCTAAAAGCCTGGGCGTTTTGGGGTGAGCTTGTAGAGTACACGGATATCTCAATTTTCATTAAAAGGACAGGTCGCTACACAAATAATATTAAAGGCATAGCAAAGGAGGCATCGCTAATAATTAATGAAAACTGGCAATAGTAAAAGAATGGCAGTAAAAGAGTTCATAAAAATAGTGCAGGTTTATCAAAATCAATGAGTGAAAAAGCGAGCAATTCAAAGCAAGGAAGCATACAAGAAGGTAGCAATACAATAATCAAATTAAACACAAACATAAACACATGACTACAAGTAAGAAGACAAACACCATGTGTGCCAGCGCAGTAATAAACCAATAGGAAAATAACTGAAATAGAGACAAACGGGCAGACAGACAAGGGCAGACATATAGACAAGGGCAGACAGACAGATAAGGGCAGACAGACAAGGGCAGACAGACAGACAGACAAGGGCAGACAGACAAAAAAGGGCAGACAGACAGACAGACAAGGGCAGACAGACAAAGGCATATAGACAGACAAGGGCAGATAGACAGACAGACAGACAAAGACAGACAGACAGACAGACAGACAGACAGACAGACAGACAGACAGGAATTGTGGGGTTCTGACAGCCAAAGCTGATGTAGACAGGCAAGGACAAGCTACGCACCTTATCGAAGTATTTAGTAACACCAATAGTGTTCCTTCTTCCCCACGTCTCTAGAGTACTTCGTCTTCGTCTCTTTACTTTAGCGCCAGCAACTGCTAGCTCACTTAACGAGTAAATATTACTCGCACGACGTCCACTTCGTGGGCTCATGTCAGCAGACTGGTTGAGGTGATCAGGTGATACGCTGGATTTGTGCGCTGAAATTAGAAAACATTTATTGTCGTAATTGAGTTGACGCCTTCACATGCGAAGAGGTTCTTATACGAAAAGCTTTGTAATATGCAAGTTGAATAATGAATTAAGGTTGTTTTTTTCAAACGACGCTCCGTTACGCGCTAAACCGTACAATTCGGAATTTCTGCGCGCCGAATCGTGCAATACGGCTTTTAAAACAGTGCAATAAGCTCGCATATTTGCACTGTTTTTGGTCTTCAAATGCGCGCGCAGTTATAACAATTAATGTGTTATCAAAATATGTTTTTGCTTCTATCGATAGTGATTGTATAAAGCAATTAATGCGCAAAAACTCGATCTTACCTCTCCTCCCCTTTTTCATTCGTGAGATACCAGATACTGCCCGGATCGCTGAAAAATCGCTGGTAGATATTTTAGGCAAAGTCGTACTTCTACGGGATCCCGATAAACCTGAACTTAAGGACAGTTCCTCGTCATCCATAGAGCTAATTGTTGTATTGGATAATGTACGATGCGGTCTAAGATTGGGTGATTTGGGGGTTCTGGGATACTGTTGGATGGTCGGCTGCATCGTCTATAGATTTGGAGCGTTCGTAAGGCGACGCGAGTGTCAGATATTTCAAATAATCACCAATAAATGAACCAGTTTCTTTCTCAATAACATCTATAGATGAAAAAAAGAGGCATTTAGTGATCGTGTTATATTGCTTTAGTAAAATGTATTTTCGACTAGCCAATAGGTGAGGGCCAAAAAGTTAAATATGAAAGATGGACTCCATTCCGTCTTCCGCAAATGAAAAAATGTGTTGGTACATTTGGTTTCCTTTATATAATCGCCTTACAAAAAACATCACTTCTAATTCCCTCGTAATTCGTTTATTTATGCATATAAGAAAAAACCCCACAATATTTATACGATAATTTTGAAAGTTTGCGTTTGATGCATGTAATTAAAGCTGGTTGTTTTGAAAAAATAAAAACAAACAAACAACAAAACATAGACAAACAACAACAACAACAACAACAAAACAACAACAACAACAAAAACGATTAACCCTATTCTGAACAGGAATATACGGAATAGTAATTTCAAATAAAAATTAAGAATTGCTTCTTGCTCATTTATTGTAATAAAACAAGCAGTTTCTTCATTTCACGTGCACTGTGGAAAATTACCACTTTGGATCGATTTATGGATGTAATTCCGTGTATTCCCATACGGAATAATAATACGGCGCACGTGCGTTGAATAGCTACCTGCCATGTATGTACGTATCAGAGAAGATATGGATCGCACAAAAATATGAAGGTGCCCCCTTTGATTTCGTTTCTCTCTGAATTGTGATATAAAATCTCAGGTAGGTGTAAAGCACTCGAAATACCAAGACAAACACATTCGACTACGCCTCGTGTTTCTAAGCTTGCTTTTCTTGTGCTCTACTCTAATCACTATATGTAAAAGTGTTACGCAATTGATGAGTCCGCAAGCATTGTCAGGAAAATTATTGTTGATGGCAGTCTTGAGGACTAAGTGATCTAAGTTAAACAGGTTGCCCAGGTTCAACTGCATGAACGACCCTGATAAAACTGTTATAATTTTGTTATTCAGTATTGGAAACAAACTGCAACAAGGAGGATAATTACGTGATAAGCAAATTGAAGTGAGTTGCATGGCAGTTATAACTGGAAATCTACACTAATGTTAGCATTTATCTGAAAATACGTTATGGTAACCAGGCAACGAAACTTTATGCAAAGCTGGAAAATAGATAATAATTCCTTTAAACTAAAAGATTCACAACTAACTGAATTTTTAATTGATGTATACTGCGTGGCGGTACATCAAACCGAAATTACACAGAAAAAATTTTAGAGCAACGTAAACGCACGACAACTTTATTATAAATGTAACGTTGAATTCTTGATAGAGCATATGGGCACTTTCGTATCCTCGACTTGTGTACCGAGTCCGTTCGAGTACAAAACGTACATATCATAGTTATACCACAAGCTCTGGGCTTTACCCCACAAGCCCTTAGCTTTAAACATATATCGTGTTAAAATAAAAAAGTAAAAAAACTAATTAATACAGCTACTGTAGCTTTGAATCCTTGATCAGGGAAATTGATACTACCGTAACCGCCATCGACTGTAGCGTAAGTACGTCTCCGTAAGTGCAAAAAAGACGTAAGTTAACCCTGTACAATGGGTAGCAACTTAACCACGATTTTAAATCTTTGATTGGGATTATTAGCATTTGACAAGACTTCCGTTGCACGGTTTTCTAGCTCGCTATCACAAAATATGTTTGTTGTAACTAAGCTCACATAATAACACTTGAAATACCATAACATTGACGTACCTTGGGAAAAATCTTAAAATTCTTCCATCATCTTTTCTTTTTCCTGAAGATGCGATTCTTAGTAGTCTATCTAAGATACGACAATTCAAGAAAACTTGATTAACCTGAGTTCCATCAGCGTAAACCTTTGTATCCATGTCAGAAAGATTGTTACATTCCGTCAAAGCTTTCTACCAGATCGTGTATTAGCAACCTACCTGACGAATTGCATGGCAACAATCTTGGTTGTTAGCCAGAGTTTCTTTAAAACGATGGATAGAATAGTGGAGCGGTTCTTTTTTAGTAATCAAGCCAATTATATGTCATTTAGTCGTAGCAGATCATGATGTCTGATCTGGGATGATGCTTTGGTGATTTAGGAATTCTATAGACAGGGGTTTGTCTAAACATTCAAGCAAGTAACGAGATTAATAATATGTTGACATAGGTTTTGCTTTGTTTGACATAAAGTAAATACAAAATAATACATAGCTTAAGGTTTTTTTAATTCATTCTCGTACGCGAGCCTGCGGTATTGCCGTTCAGTGCAGGCCAACGCGAAGTCAGATTTTACGACAGCAACGTAGGCGACGACATGGCTAAAAAAGTGCCTATTCAGAGCTCGCTAAATCTGTTTTCTTTTATTTGTTAGAATTTGCACATAGGTTCATTATCCCATAGAATTAAAAAAAGTGCGATGACGTTTGTGTTCTCGGTAAAGCGTGAAACCATCGAGTTTGCCGTTGTGAATTGGCCAATTGCAAAGCGAGAAGGGGACTGGGAACTAGTTTCCATATTTAATGAGATTAAGAAATAAACTCCACAATATGAAAGAGCACATCAATATACAAGATTACTAAATTTCATTGTATTGTGTGGAATATTGAGCAAATGACAGCCATGCATTTAAATATGCGAAAATTACAAAGAAATGTATTGTGGCGAGCATATGGAGGATTTGTCTGCGCATGCGTGTATTTTTGGTTTGAGAATCTTTTATATGATAAATGCGAGAATTTTGTTGACATGGAACATTTCGTTGGCAATCTCATTCTTCCAAATTATGTTAAAATACCGCATATCAAGAAATGTCTTTTAAAAATGTGCTGTTTTCACTCGAGCTCCTTCTTCCTTATAAGGAAATTTGTACTTACCTTATTTGGAAGTTGGAATAAATTTTCATCACGAAAAAAGCGATTTTCTTCGAAAATTCTATCCAAATTTACAGCCATTCGAGTGAAAACATGCTAACCAAGTCAGCCATCTTGATTTTGACCGAAAAAGGACTGGAACAGTGTAGAAACAGGGACCCGCGGTTTGTTTACCACAGGAAGCCCGAAAACAGCACAGATTTCTTGATATGAAATGCTGACACGTAAGCAGTCTACCTACCGATAGAGTGTTGTGGATAATTATTATAAACTAAACGCGATTTTGAGACGGCATTAAAGAACTGGAAAGATGAGTGCTGTAAATTATTGAAGAAAGATGTACGTTTACAAAAAAAATTTTCATGCTATATATTAAGAAGTCTATTCTGATCAAGAATTAAATTCTTGATCAGAATAGACTTCGTAATAGAAGCATTATTAATAAATTTTAAGTAGTAACTATAGAGTTTATACAAGTAGCTATTCACAATCAACTGCAATCTGAAGACTTTGTAAACTAATATATAAATAATGATTTATCAGTCAACAGCATTGCATCAAGTATTTGCTATGGCACTGGTCAACAAGAATTGTTATAAGCTACTGGAAGATGTAGATGGAAAATACAAAAAAGGAGAGCCGAGAGACCAAAAAGCAACTAAAGCAAAACACATTGTCACCAACCCAGTCCTAAAGCAGGTTCAGTTCAAAACTATTTGTCAGCTGCCAGATTCAGATAAGGAAGATTTATTTAACGAGGTAAATATAGCAGTAAGCTTTTTTGCATCATTGAGGTGATGAGTTTTTAAATTGCGGATTGAAAATCCAAGAATAATTATGCCTGGTTTGTTATTAAGCCACACTGACCAAAATATGAATTGTTAAGGAAATTAAGGGAATGAATAGATGTCAAGATGGATGCATGAAAAGATGTTGTGGGTAAAATGAAAAAAGTCTTAACATGTTATTGATGGGGAACAATGTTCTTTCAATTATTATCATAAAATTGGCCACAGCACCCGATTTGTAGTTTGGAAGAAGGTTAAATTTGAAACACTTCTCTGGCAAATCATTCCAATTTGTACAATTTTTGTAACCCTGGAGGAGTAATTATAAGCTTATTAATAAATTCCAATCAAAAAGTTTATTAAGGAATTATGAATGTTTTCTTTACCTGTTTGCAGGGAACTAACTTAAGGTCTGTAGATTTTGTGGCATTTTGTGAAAGACTCGAAAGCACCACATCCTCAAGCACTTCCCCTCCCCCGGAGGACATTTATAAAGGGAAAAGCACAACTGCAGTTATTTTAAATCATCCTTGGAAGGAAGTCAGATACAACCATCTCAAGCAGTTAGCCAGTCACTTCCAGCAGGCATCACTTGGGCTGATGGAAATAAAGACTGATTGCTCAAAGGTAGAACACATAGTTACATTTTCATTAACATGGAAATCAGTTAGGGTACCTCTGATAAATATCTCCAATTTTTGGAGGGCAAGGCATGGTCAATAAAGGACTCATTCTCTCCAAGAAATAAAACTGCAACTCCTTGCTATTTTTCTTACATGTATAAAGTTAGGAATGTGTATACCCATGGATACCTTGACCTAAGACTCGTTTTACCTATATCCAAACCAATGTCATTTAATAAGTTTTACAAACTTCCTTCAGAAGCTGTAGAAAAAGGTATGATTTGACTGTTTGGTTTATGGTCACCTCTGTGGTGAGTGCAAGTGTTTTTTTTTTGGGGGGGGGGGGGGGCATATAATCTATCTCCGGGTGCACCTTAAAAGAGCTTTAATTATGAAAACAAGAGGAGTTTTCATGCTTTGTAATGGCACTGCTAGTGATTGTCATGTCATTTAATGTCATCATACAACTAAAATTTTTGCTTTTAGGAAATCTTCTAAACCAAGCAATATGTGGTTTTGTACTATGCCACTGGTCACTGGATGGAAAAGTTGGGGTATGGAATGTGCCAGAAACCGTGAACAATTTCTTTGAGACAACAGCTGAAGTCTCACCACAAAGTTGGCTAATTTCCAAATTTTCCAGAGAGGGTGATTTCGTGATTGAGCTCTGTGCTCTATCTGGTAATGCAGTTTCTAGCTGCCTTGAACTGGGGAGGAATTGCTTTTGCATTCCAGAAAGCACTATGGAAGATGAAGTTAGGCAGGATATAAGGGCGCCTTTTGTCTCAGTAATGTGATTTTAATCTTTTCTTGTACATTTGAGATGATTAAGTCTAGAGGACATCACAAAGTGCTATCAAAACGTCCAAGACACAATTTGAAAGCATCACACACTCCAGCTCTTTACCAAATGCCAATCCCTGGTGGTTATGTGGTGTATTGTCACTGATGAGCTCTTTAGTCTTTATAATGTCCATTAAGCTAACTTTTCCTTAGCAAGAACCATAAGTTCATTTATTTTATGATAATTCAAAGCTATTTTGGCTTTACTTTTGACTTTCTTATTTATAACCAGATTATAAGATTATACTTAGATTATTAAAGTCCCTATGACGGATAATTTTTTATTTTCAAACTCAGTTCTTGATAGAAAGCATAGTAAAGATCTTTTAATCTTGTTTTTCCTCACTCCATATTTTCTGAGATATAAAGGTTTCAAAATTCAAAATGCAAATGTAATGACGTAAGAGGAGTAATCATTTATTATACAAAAACAAGATAATTTACATTACTCGTATTTTTCCGTTTGTAACTCATTACCATTGGCAAAGCCTGTTGTTTAGTGAAAAATCTGGCTCTCGAATTGAAGACCTCTTTTTGTAAAACCCATGAGAAGTTTGCAGTGGTGCCTCCCTCTGACGTCATCAAATTTGCATTTTGACATTTGAAACCTTCATATCTCAGAAAATATGGGGTAAGGAAAACCAGGATAAAAAGATCTTCACTATGCTCTCTAAAAAGAACTAAGTTTCAAAATAAAAAAATATGCGTCATAGGGACTTTAAGGTATCAGGGTACCCCTAGCGACCGGTGTGCGTTCAACTCTATATTGCGCCAAAACTTTTAGTCTAAACCCCATTAAAGTATACATTTTTAGAAAGCTGAATAAATGTAGAAACTATTTCTACTATTTTTATCGTAAAATAATTTTTTCCTTTTAGGTTACAGCGAATTATTCAAATTTTCACCGAGGTGTTGTCACGAAGTTCCCGGTCAATCAATATTGATTCGAAAACAATGTTTACTATCTTTCTGAGATCATGAGATATCACTTGTCAAAAGTGTGTCTCAGATTTTTGATTAGTTGTCCCGTTCTTCTGTTATACGTTCCTAAAGTTACAACACCGCCAAAATAGCTGTATCCGATACAAAACAGACGATAACTTTGGAATGGAGCAAAAAATCGAAAATCGGAGACACACTTTTGAAGAACAACTATCAAAGACGACCTCTGCCAAATTGCAGATGAATCCATTAAAATCCCTTTGACCGGGAACTCAAAATACACGGCTAATTGAACGTAAATTGACTTCCGAAAAAACACAAAAATGTGTTTTGGAGCCAAGAAGCGGGTTTGTTGATACAAGGGGATTATAACACCTCATAATCTTGCCCGATGACAGCTGAAGTAAAGGGCAACCAAAATCTTGTTACGTTTCCCACACAAATGGCGGGAAGTCAAGGCAATTTGATCCCATTGAACTTTGGCTCTTGTTGAATAATCTTTTTGCAAAGGTTTCCATAGTTTAGACAAATATATTCTTCACCGACAAGCTCTTGATGACAGGTCAATTGACAAGTGATGTCAACAGATAATTGCCAGGGATTAAGCTGGAAAAACGTTTTTCGTTTATAACTCGCTATTAATAATCGCTAGTGAAATAATTTTTTCACTAAATCATAGCTTATTGTGTATTCTATCAGAAAATGAGAAACTTTGGGGTACCCTGATACCTTAAAATCAGAATACAGAGTGGTTTTCATTAACCCATAAAACCAATTGTACTAAATGGAGTATACATGTTAGGTAACTAAGTAACTTGAGAGTAATAAAGTTTAATCTTGGCTAAAGTCATTATTGAAATCTGTGTTTTACAAGTTAATGGAAACCACTTTTTAAGATATAAAAAAGGAAATTACCTTTATATAGCAAAACCCCTACCTAAAAGATGTTAAAATGGTGGGTGTTTGATATAAAAAATAATAATTTCTAAGGATTAGTGAGAGTATTTTGCTTATACTTGTTACAGTTAGATCATATATTCAAAATTCCAATACTATGCAATTATGCAAAATGCAAAGGTGGTAGTTCAGTTGACACAAAATCAAAATTATTTTAATTTTTTAATTTTTTATACACAGTACATTTAAGATTTTCTGTTCCAATAATTCAGTCATAACAGAAACACATAAGGGAGTTGAAACGTGTAACAAGGGTTCCATGCTCCGGAATATTCAAACTTATGCAAATGAGCTTGAAACTTTGAGACCATATTTGGAAGATTCTCTCCTCAGTCTTTTTCAGCCATTTACGTATTCCCGCGCGTGAAAGCGATCAACCCAGTTCAGAATTATAATAAAAACGAGCAGAATGAAAAGTAGAAGAAAATTGTCCTTTCATCAAGTTAACTTTGACTGCGGAAAACCCGTTTTCCCAAGATCCAAAAAACGACGTGTTATCAGTGGACATCAGGATTTACAGAACAGCATAGTTAATGAAATTGACTGTCCTGAGCAAAATATCTCTGCACAGGCCGAGACTACTGCTGGTACTAATGACTTAAATTCTTCAATCACGATGGGAAACTTAAGAGAAAAATGCAATGCAGATTCTATAAAAGCTATTTCTCCAGTTCAAAGAAAGATATTAAAAGGTATACATGGTTTTTCGCCGATAAATCACCGTTCATACCGGGCGTCGCCATTCCGTCGATCGCGAGTCTCCATGTACAATCAAATATACAAGTCTCCAAGAATATATCACTGTGGATACGATTTTCGAATGAATAAATTCAAAACAAACCCTTATAAACAATGGACAAACTGGTTGACAACACTGAAAAAATTTTGTGAGCAAGAGAATCTGGTATATTACGAGCAAAAATGTACATCTACAAATAGTTGTTATGGGATAGTCACGCAAAAGCTCCTTTCAAAGGAGGACTCTTTTCCTTTCAAAGATGGGAAGTTGGCCGTGTTTTCACCCATCAGAATTGTAGTTGATCAAAAAGGATTTTATACAGTTGAAGTTTTCTTCGTACGAAAATGTCAAGGCCAATTTAGTTCCAAAGAAAATTTGACACACATTGTGAATCAGTATGTAAATCCCCAATCGGGTGGATTCGTCATCTGTAAAGGTATTGTGGATTCTGACAAAATTGCAAGTATTGGATACAAGTTGAAGAATATTAGAGAATGGAATGAACCCTTTAAGAGGGTTGATAGCATTAACTGTGAATTGATCCACAAACCACACAACAGAAAGGTGAGGAAAGATTCAATCATGTACAATGTTTGCAATGCTTGTAAAAAGTTACATAGACAAATTAACATGGCGCTAAAAACAAAACAAGCAAACAAAGGCCATCGCTCATCCATTTCATCGAAGTGTAACTGGAGATATCTGAGCCCAAAATCGAGAAAGAAAAGAGAAGCTGGACTATGTATTCATAAAAAAAGCTCAAAAGACAATTAAAGAAATTAAAACTGGCCAAGTGCTCTTTAAATGAATCCCAAGACAATGAAATGCACAAGATTGTTAAGATCATAGAGGAAGATCACCGCAGTGAATTAAATGAAGTAATACAAGATGCTGCCAAAGGTGAAAAAGACAAAGTACACCTACTTGAGACTGTATGGAAAGAAGATTTCAATGATAAAGAATTCTTTAGAGATCAGCAAAAAAACCGTAAGCAACATAACAAATTTCTTTATTTGTGATTTGTTTAATAATTTTGCAATTCTTTTAATTGAATTTGTATATTTTCATTATAACACAGGACAAGGAAAGAGTTCAAATAAATGGAGTACAATTACTTATAGGATGGCATTAGCTGTTTTTTGTAGAAGTCCTGCAGCTTATCAAGCACTTTCAAGCTTCGGCATCCTTCAATTACCATCATCTGAGTCCCTAAAACAATATCGGTCATCATTTTATCAAAAAGATGGCCCAAACTGGGATAACCTCCAAGAATATGCTAATGACTATGTTAAATTAAAAGATGAAAAAGTCAAGAAAGGTCTTAATGAACCAAAAGGCTGGGGGGTGCTCATTGGTGATGAAGTTAAAGTGGTGACTAAGATTCAGTGGAATTCAAAAAACAATGAGTATGTAGCAATAATATTAACCATTATCAATGTCTAATAGTCATATAGCAGAAATGCAGAGAAAAGATTACTTATAAATTTGATATGTGGTGCAACAATATGATATCAATATCAGAAACTCTCATGACTTTTTGTCAATGTACTATTAAGATCTCATATATTTGATTTACCAGGCTGTCCCTAGCTGTTACAGATGAGGACTACATGAACCTAAATGATTTATATATTTTCTTAATTGCCTGCAGATTTATAGGCCACTCACTTACACAAGATGAAATGATATCCCTTCATGATGTATATGAAGACCTTGACCCAAACAGAAAGAAAATGAGAACCTCCTATGTTTTGCAGTTTCTATGGAGAGACCTTACAAGTGAATTTGATGTCCTTGGACCTTATTATTCAAGTCATGATGGGATGAAACATAAATTTGTGATGACATGCATCCTTTCTGCAATTCATTCCCTACATTTTTATGGTTTTAAAACAATGGTTGTAGTCTTAGATGGTGCCAGTACAAATCTTGCAGCCATGAAATATCTTACAATAGGAAAGGGTGGGGTGTTTGGAATAAATGATGACCAAGCTGTCGATGATCCACATTATATCAAACCCTGGTTTATAAACCCTTTCACAGGCAAAAAATGTTTTTTTGTCCCTTGCCCATCACATGAGGTGAGACCATGGAATTAAGCAAAAGGATTTGGAAATTAAACTTCAGTTATAGTATTTGACCTGGGGCCATATAGAGATGGAGGGTGAGGGTGGTGTGAAGATGGGCTATTGCTATATATAAATAGCCCCCACCCCACTGTTTGCTAAAATGCTGTATTTCATAACATTTCTGACCAGATAATCAACTTAACTTTTAACTTTGGTTGGAAACAGATTATTGCTCTTTGGAATAGAGAAATTGCACGTGCAAAAAGAAATGAAATGCTGAGAGTGCCTAAATTGAAATACCGCTTTGTATTTAGAGATTCCTGGACAAGACTTAATGTGCAACCTGCAAAAGTGATGCAAGTAATATATACATGACAGAGGGTTTATCAAACAAAGACAGATATATGTACATTTATTCATTTGATTTATTTCTCTTGTTTTGTTTTTATTCAGCAAGACCATGTGATAGGAGAACTAAAAGAGTACATTGCTACCAACCCTCCTGACTCAACTCAGACATCAATGGTGGTACAATATCTTGAAGCTTGTCAGTCACTGTTTGAAGTTGGAATTTTAAGCCACAACAAGATACATGACAACAACAGTGCTGTCCTTGATCACATGAGAGATGGCATTATGTTCTTCATAGGGTGGGCAAACTTTTGCTATGGTGAAGGTGAATAGAGCTCTTTAACCCTTTCGCTACTGGGGATTTTTGAGGTTTTTACGCGATTTTGAGGTCATAATCGATTTGTGTATTTTTTCGCCTGCTTACTGGAGTAACCATAGAAACTTCTGCTGTTTTGTACTATTCCCACTGGGAACTTCACGCACGATGCCCCGAATATTTCACATTTACGATGTTATTCGGACTGAATTAAACCCCAGAGGATTACTTCTCACCTCTCCATGGGCTCGAATCAGTATAAATTACCAGCCGTGCACCAAAAAACCCTCTTTGAACCAGTTCAGAAGAGACCAAGTCTAGCTTTCGACGCTTTCTTGTTCTCGTTTCATCGCTGCGCCTTTACTCATGGCTCAAATACCAGCAGCAGTTCCACCTGCTTTGGTCCAGGCGGCTGTCAATTTGCCAGTTCCTAACAATCCACCGCAAGACCAACCTCCACCAGATAACCAACAAGCACCAGCTAATGACCAGCCAGCTAATAACCCGCCTCCTGCAGCCCAGGCTCAAGCTCAAGCCCAAGCTCAACCTCAAGAACCCCAAAACGTGGATGCGGTGAGTAAAATGTTCTCTTTGCAATTAGACCTCGTGTTTGTACCAGCGCCTTTTGCAAATGGGTTTTGGCTACGGGGAGTCGTGTGAATGTGGCTTACAAGTTTTTTGGTGCCCGTATTGACAAGAAGACATGAGGCAGAGCGGATGTATTTCGCTATGTGAATATAACCCTTTTTGGCGTACGTGTTCTAAGACGTGGTGCAAGCGAATGCGTTTCGCAATGTAAATATAACTTTTTGGTGCACGTATTCGAGACGTGGTGCAAGTGAATGTGTTTCGCTATGTGAGTATAACTTTTTGGTGCACGTATTCAAGACGTGGTGCAAGCGAAATGTGTTTCGCTATGTGAGTATAACTTTTTGGTGCACGTATTCAAGACGTGGTGCAAGCGAAATGTGTTTCGCAATGTAAATATAACTTTTTGGTACACGTATTCGAGGCGTGGTGCAAGTGAATGTGTTTCGCTATGTGAGTATAACTTTTTGGTGCACGTATTCAAGACGTGGTGCAAGCGAAATGTGTTTCGCAATATGAATATAACTTTTTGGTGCACGTATTCGAGACGTGGTGCAAGCGAATCTGTTTCGCTATGTGAAAATAACTTTTTGGTGCACGTATTCAAGACGTGGTGCAAGCGAAATGTGTTTCGCTATGTGAGTATAACTTTTTGGTGCACGTATTCAAGACGTGGTGCAAGCGAAATGTGTTTCGCAATGTAAATATAACTTTTTGGTGCACGTATTCGAGGCGTGGTGCAAGTGCATGTGTTTCGCTATGTGAGTATAACTTTTTGATGCACGTATTCAAGACGTGGTGCAAGCGAAATGTGTTTCGCAATATGAATATAACTTTTTGGTGCACGTATTCGAGACGTGGTGCAAGCGAATGTGTTTCGCTATGTGAAAATAACTTTTTGGTGCACGTATTCAAGACGTGGTGCAAGCGAATGTGTTTCGCTATGTGAGCTTAACATTTTGGTGCACGTATTCTAGACGGGGTGCAAGCAAATATAATGTGTTTCGCTATGTGAACGTAACGTTTTGGTGCACGTATTCGAGACGCGGTGAGCGAAGGTGTTTTGCTATCTGTTTATGATGCTCTGGTACACGTTTTCGAGACGTGGAGCACAGCAGGGAATGTGTTTCGCTATGTGGATGTAATTTTCAAATCGAGCTTATGCGTCTCGCTGTTTGCAATGTGTATGATTTTCTGGTGCACGTATTCCAGACAGGCTGTAAGCGAAGATATTTCGTTATTCCTTTATAATTTTAAAATAGAGTAAAATGTTTCGCTGTTCGTGTAGCATATATATATATATATTTTTCCGTGCACGTATTCATAGATCCACTATCCATTGTGTTCCATCTTAGTTACAGTTGCTATGTCCGTCAAGTCAAATACCGTTTCCTCAGTACACTGCACGATTATACATAGCTTGCTGAAAACTCATGTCTCTCTTGGAATTTATGTATTTTAAGAGTACTTTAGAAAAATTAAAACGGCAAATGCGGTAAATATTTCTGAAATCTGCGATGTTGGTCGGACATTCTATAACCCGAGGGGAATACTGCGCAATTGTTCATGTTCACTCAAGCAAATTATGGTCTGTAAATTCCAGTCGTGCTGCAAGCAAATGTATTTCGCCATTTGCATGTTTATAATCTTAATCCGATAAAAATGTTTCGCTTTTGTGGATAATTTTCTAGTGCACGTTTTCTAGACAGCCTACAAGCTAATGTGTTTTGTTATTCATTTATAATTTTCAATCGAGTGTAAATATTTCGCTGTTGGGGTATATTTTTCTGCAGCACGTATTCCAGTCGTCGTGCAAGTGAATGGGTTTCGCTATTTAATTGTTTACGCTTTTTTAAATCGGTTAAAAGTTTTCCTTTTTGTTTGTTTGTTTGTATAATTTTCTGATAATGTGTTTCGTTATTCGTTTATAATTTTGAAATCAGTAAAAATGTTTCGCTGCCCGTGTATATTTTTTCGGGTGCACGTATTCCACTTGTGGTGCAATGTGTTTCGTCATTCGTTTATAATTGCCAAATCACATGGATATGTTCCGCTGTTTGTCTACAATTTTCTAGTGCACATATTTGAGACGTGGGACAAGAAGACTGTGTTTGGCTGTTTGTTTTTAACTTTTAAATTAAGTGAATACGCGTTGGTGGGCTCAATACGTGCTATGTTCATATTTCTCTGGCGTGCGTACAGGCAAAGCAAAGGTACCCTACTAGTATTGGAAATCAATGTTGTGTTTTTGGTAACAGTTGATTCGTACGCGCCCATTGGAAGCTGCTGCGGGAGGCACAAATTTTGCTTTGCCCGTGCCCGATTGAACTGCACGTCTGACATCCCTTTCCTTTTTGTTTCCCCCCCTATGTAGGAACTACAAGCGGTGAAAGCTTCCATTCAAACCCTCCAGTCAGCGGTAGCAGCGGATGGTGTTACCAGAGCACTCGATATTGTGCGCCAGCTAGCAAACCGGCCTGCCGGCCTGATGGACCCTATTGCGTTGCTTGCCGCCCTCGAACACCTGGCGGATGTCGCTCGTGATTCCAACCACGCCGATCGGTCCAAGTATGACGCAATATACAAACAGTGTCGCCCGCTGGTCTTCAACCCGCGTTTACTCGATGTAGTCATACGCCTGTTGGGGGACGAACAGCAGAAACAAGTAGCTTCCCAGATCCAAAAGATCCTGAGAGCTCCTGCCGCTTTATCTCGTAATACGCAATTAGCTAATGGGTATGGTGCGTGGGAACCTAATAGTGGCCCCATATTTGGTGGTCGAGGTCGAGGTCGCGGCCGGAGAGCCCCAGCTAGGGGTAGATGCTTTAATTGCCGCCAGTTTGGCCACTATGCTGCCCAGTGCAACGGCTACAAGCGTTAGTAGTCTCTATCGTATACTTCCTATTGTAGAGACGAGACGTATCACTTTGTTATTGTTTATTATGACTCCTTTAACGCCACATGTTACTTATAATCGAAAACATATGAATGTATGATATGAATGATATATATTCATTAAAAACACTTAGTTTACTGATATTGTGCCCTGTTGTATTCATATTGTCTTTAATCCTCTGATTTTACCCGTTGCAAAGCTCCCTGATGCGGTTATCTAATACCGTTAATTGCGCCGTCCCTGGACAGCGTATTTCGGGGTTGCTTCGCTTGGGAGTCCTACCCTTCCTAATGTTTGGCGTTTTGTCTTCCTTCCCGACACTCTAGGTAAATTGCAAGCGGCAAAAAGTATTCCATTTGTCACCCGAGGTGGATTCACAAAATCGTACATCAATTCGCTGGTGCGACTGGGAGGGCAAGGACCCCAGCGTTGCGACCCCGGCGCCCTCGCCCCAGGCCGTTGCAAACCTCGAGATCAAGGCGACTGTGAAGCAGCTCATTTTTCGAGACCCAGAATATTTTGTTGCCGGTGAAATCCATAACCACATAGCCGAATGGGAGACAATTCTCGAGCATCAACCCAAGGGAATGGAGATCCTAGCCTACTTGACTAAGGGTGTGTGCGTGCAAGACTTCCTTATTCCATTCAAGGGGAGCTTTCAGGGGCAGAACTACGATTCTCCTAGACCCCCTAGAGCAATTTTTCCCAACAATAAGTCATGTATTGGTTTTGAGGAGTTCATTAGTTCTACCATTTCCCAGCATTTAAGAAATGGCTCCCTGTCACTTTGGGGCGAAGTTGGCCTTTCTAACTCCCCACACCTGGTAATGCCTATAACAATCGAGCCTTCTAAACCGAGAATGTGCCACGATGAGCGGTACCTCAACCTGTGGATCAAGGACTGCCCGTTAAAACTGGATTACATATCCAACCTCCCTCGGTACGTGACTAAGTCAAGTTTTCAAACCACTATGGATGACAAGAGTGGGTATGACCACGTCAACCTATCAGTGCAGAGCAGAACATACTTCGGAATTGAATGGCAGGGGTGGTATTATGTTTACAATACAATCCCATTCGGATGGAAAGCGAGCGCATATATATACCATACTATAGGTATGGCGGCCACAAGCCACATCCGCTCAATGGGTATACCCTGCAGCCAATACATAGATGATCGGCACTTTGGGCAACTGTCTCCCCCTCGTGAGCTCTCCGCTAACGCGAACGCTTGGTCCGATTTGGAGCTCGCCGAGGCAGCGACCTTTATTGCGGCCTCCACCTTAACGTCGTTGGGTTACTTCGTGGGGCTAGCCAAATCGTCCCTGATACCTAGCCGCACAGTGCGTTTCCTTGGCTTCCTGGTCGACTCTGATCGACAGGCCTTCATCTTGCCAAGTGACAAAAAGGAAAAGTTTGCGCGTTTGCGGGAAACAATTCTGGCTAGCCGATCGACGTCTATCAAGACACTCCAGCGCTTTGCCGGAAAAGTGACTTCATTTTCTATTGCTGTGCCGGCGGCCCAATTGTACACCAGGGAAATCTTCCGATCAATCAGCGGGTACTCTAATTCGTCACGACCCATCAAAGTCTCTGGTTTACTGCGAGAAGAAATATTACATTGGCGATTCCTGGACAATTGGCGAGAATGCCTTCATTGGCCTGAAGAGAGACACGTTACTATCAAGATCGCTAGCGATGCATCAGACTACGCTTGGGGGGGAGTGATATTAGTCCCGGGAAACCACCCGCTCGAAGTTCGCGACTATTGGGGAGAAGAGTCTCGCCACCTGCCCATAGTCGTCAAAGAGGCCCTCGCGCTGCTTCACACTCTTCAGGCAGGAAAAACCGTCCTTTCAAATGCTAGGGTTGATGCGCACACCGACAACATGGCCTTCCTTAACTCGTGGAACAAATCGGGTGGCAAAAACCGACAGCTTAACGACGTGCTTAAACGACTCTCTTCCATGACACTAGCCAGCAACGTCCAACTGAATCTACAGTACGTCCCGTCCTGTGCCAACCCAGCTGATCTTCCATCGCGTAAGGCCTCAGATCTCGACTGTAAACTCTCGCCGGAGATATGGGCGAAAATCGAAAAGAAGTTTGGGCCTCACACCATAGACCTCATGGCATTGGATTCGAATGTCCAGCGAGACCCCCATGGCAAGCCCCTTAAGCACTTTACACCGTTCTTCACTCCCTTGTCCAACGGAGTTAATGCCTTTGCTCAAGTTCTTGACAGTGATGAAAACGTATACGTTTTTCCCCCATTTATCCTCGTGGGTCCACTCTTGAAGTTCCTCTCAAAGTTTGAAGCAAGTTTCACCATCATTGTCCCCAAGCTTTACCCCCTGCCCTTTTGGTGGCCAATTTTGCGCAGTCGCTGTGATTTTTGGCTGAAGTTGGGAAGCAAAGGAGAAACGCACGTTTTGTTCTTCCCTTCATCTCAGGGTGGGTTCACTGTAACACGGGGTCTACCTTGGGACTTATTTGCGTTCAGACAAAACTAATGTCCTCGGACATTTCTCCCTCTAGAACAACAGGAGACGTATTTGGAAACCAGCAGAACCCTGCCCACATTGTGGCTACCTCAATGACTACGATTTTAACTACTGCCAAAGGTGTGGATTTCGGGTAGAACCCATTCCATCTCCGACAACGCGCGTCCAGATCGACTCAGAGATCATCAGCAACCGCCTTACACATTTAAGAGAAAAGAAGAAGAATAAACCGTATGAAAAGCAAAAATGCGCTCTTTACCGTGAATTTACATCCTTTTTAGCGTCCTTGTCTACTCCGAAGTCACTTAATTCAGCCACTCCTCAGGATATAGTCTCATTTCTTGTTTGGAAAGACAAGTTTGGAAGAACAAAAGTTCACCAGCCGGGATGCAGCCAGGCCGGCCTTGTTGACCAGTCTGCCACTCCCTGTGCCTGTCCTACAAGACTTGCCGCAGGTACAGTGGACAGCCTAATCGGCAAACTGAGATCTACCTTTACTCAAGCACAGCGCGGAGGCAGTTGGAACTATGAGCTTGGTACAGGAAACCCAGCCTCGCATCACTGCGTCACCGACTATCTAAAGGCTATCAAAGAAGAGCAAGCAGAGGCTAGAGTCCGTCCCAAGAAATCAGTTCCTTTATTCATGGACAAATTAGAAAAACTCCTAAAACACATATTAAACCTATTACAGTTCGGGGAAAACCCCCCCATCTCGCTGTATATTTTGAGCCGCGACTTGTGTTTTATCAGCCTAGATTTTTTCTCCGGAGATCGCGCAGCGGATTTGAGCTTGACACTCTCTAGAGAGGTGTTGTCCTTTCCCCACAAAAGAGGGCTGCTCTTCAATCACACATTTGGGAAAACCCTCAGGGGAGACAACGTTAACACCTTTGCTGTCCGGCGCTGTTCTAACCCTTTCATTTGCCCTGTGACCAATTTTGAACGTTACCTGTCAATCTGTCAACTGCTCCAGATCAATTTGCGCCCAGGATATCTTTTTCGCAGTACTAAGGGTAACAGGGTGTGCGAGGCGCCATTCTCCAGTTCAGCGGCACGCAACAGGCTCAGGGGTTACCTTGAGGCAGCCGGGTTGTACGACGGAGAGACCCCACATAGTCTGCGTTCGGGATGTGCTATCACTCTCTCACTCCTCGGGGTTTCACAAAAGTCGATAGCTCAGCATATAGGTTGGTCAAGCACTACGATGCTGGACCACTACGCGGACTTAAGGGAAGCCTTGAGGCCTGCCGCCCCTGCCGCAGCGCTTGCCATGAGCACAACCAGCATTTCAATGTCGGAGGTGGTATCCGCCTATAAGGCTTTAGACGACGTATCTAGTTTTGGCCCCGCAGTATAAAATTGCCAATGCCTTGTTTGTGGCGCCTTAGTCCAGTCTACAACCCCATGTCAAATAGAATTGGCATATTTGTCCGCTAGTAGAGTGAACGCACTTAATCCGTGAAACACTAACTTTATGTTAGTGTGCTATAGTTCAATAGGCACATAAGAAGACGATGGATATAAGATCTGCTGGTTACCGCAGTAGTCTACTACCATTTCACGGGTTGAGTGCGCTCACTCTAGTTTTGGATATGGCGGGGTCGAATTGATCCCGGAATCTCAGTAGTGCAGGAACTTAGCACACTTCGTTCATCATACTCAATAGTTTCTGCAAACGTTAAGTAGCTGTTGGTTATCACTGTTCCATTAAAGTCTTCTTTTTTTTTTTGAGTTTTGGGAGGATAGCACATATTTATTCAGGGATTTAGGACAAGAGAAGGCAATGTTTATAGGATGGCCCTGGGTATCGTGGTGGTATGCACCTTTCCTTTCACAGAGAGCACCCAAGGGAGTGCCCGCCGAGAGAGATCACCTTCCCATATCTTAGCATATCTCCTGGCTTTGTGTCGGGTAGTTCTCAGTGGGAATATATTACTATTCCCACTGGGAACTTCACGCACGATGCCCCAAATATTTCACATTTACGATGTTATTCGGACTGAATTAAACCCCAGAGGATTACTTCTCACCTCTCCATGGGCTCGAATCAGTATAAATTACCAGCCGTGCACCAAAAAACCCTCTTTGAACCAGTTCAGAAGAGACCAAGTCTAGCTCGACGCCCCTCCCACCTCCCCGCAGTGATGAATCAACACAGTTTCCACTGCGAGCTACCCGCTCGCAACCGCCTCGAGAGATCACCTTCCCATATCTTAGCATATCTCCTGGCTTTGTGTCGGGTAGTTCTCAGTGGGAATATATTACTATTGAGGGCTCAAGTTAACCGGTTGAAACCAGTTTGAAGCGGTAGCGTTTTTGGTCGAGTAATGGTGGCGTTTGAAAGTCCAGAAAACTTGGATTTCTGTGAATTTTCGAGCCTTTTTTCGCCTTTGGTTCCTACTGGCTGGGCATCATTAAGCCTGGAAGTAGCAGAGAGCTTACTTGCCGTAAGAATTCGTCAAGGTGTAACACTTCGTAGGCATTTTGGCTCGTAGCTTTGACTGGGTGAATTTTGAGTGGTGCCAAGACGAAGTGTGCTTTGAAGCTCGTCCAAGGGCAATTTCTCGGACCTGCCATGGCATTTTTTGGAAGTTGTGATGATTAAGGAACACAGCAAGCGCGAAATTTGGGCAGAATTCCGAGGGGGCTCGAGACTTTACTAAAAACTCTAAAAGATGGAGGGAAGGGCTGTGGCTGTCGCGTAGGAGCTGAATTACCCAGAATGCATTTAGGTCGTAAAAGTCCAAAAACACGTGCTTGCAAAATGGCCACAATGAATCAGCCGCAGCTGTGTCCGTGAAAGGAAAAGAAAGCCAAAAAGTCCATGAGAACACAAGACTAGGACTGAATTTGGTTGTTAATGCCGTTTCGTGTGCAGGAAAGGATAATTTGTTGAGAAAAATTGAGGTCCAAAATGTGTGATTTTCAACGATGAAAATTGAGCCCAAAATGGTGATTTTTTCCTTTCCTTGCCTTGAAATGACGAATTTCTGCAGAAATCGCCAGTTGTTTCACAATGTTTGATTTTCAAAACTTGACTCATTTACTAGAGTTTACTTTGGTACCAAAGTTGAGTTTGAGTTGTCCTTTTTTAGGAAGAAGTAATTTTTTAGACGAGTAGAATTTTTACGGCCGGTTTCGGGCGCTGTAGGAGCGAAAGGGTTAATACCATGAACTATAAAAACAAATACAGTTTACATTACAAATCTTCTACTGATATTTAACAATCACTTTAGGTCATGAGCTTGCTTTACCCGGGCAAACATGCTTTTTGGCTTGGCAGGTTAGTCCAACATTTAAACAAATTAATGATGAACATTAAGTAACAAAGATTTAGAAAAGGAATCTACAATGATTAACAGCAGTCAAAATCCTTGTCAAAAAAATTGCCTATCAATAAAAGGATAAGAAAGAGATGGGTGATTTTTTATCAGAAACTCAATGGAAGCTCCAAGGAGTACATGCAACCTCCTAATGTTCACTTATGGAGTGAATTCTTGCAAAGCAATAGCAAGAAATATATTTTGTAGGAAAAAAAGGCAAATTATACTGGAATTGAAAGTATAGTGCTACTAATTATTTTATTTTTGTTGCAGACATGGGATCTACTCAGGCTGATGTACTATGGCTTTACTGACTTTTGCAAAGAATTCTTTGAACATTTTCCTGGATATTATGTGCTTCCTCTAAGAGTAAATGGAAGTGCAGTAGAAACCTTGTTTTCATAACTTAGGTTCTCTACCTCAGGCAATTTATCAGGAAGTAATTATGGTTATGCCCTAGCAAGCCTTTCACTGAAAAGGTTTCTACATGGTCATCAAGGAAAGAGAAAATACAGAAATGCACCACTGTACATCAGACAGCGCAAGCTAAGAAAACCAAAAATGAAAAGGCTAAGAAACAATTGAATAGTGAAGGAAGGGCATCTTACTACCATAGTAAAAAAATCAGAGTATACAAATAGCAAACAGAAGAATCATGAAGCACCAACATACATGTATAACACTGTTTACAATTTTAGTTTTTAGTTAGTTATAGTTTGTTTTTTGTTTTTTGTAATAAAATTACTCTTTCATTTTCACTTGAACTAATGTACTGAGATATTTATGCATGCATGACTGTATAAATAGGGTAACATGGTGCAGGGCCACTTACTTCACTTTTCCAATTTTCAATTCTTTTTCTTAACATTGTCAACTTTTAATCTCTGTCTCAGCATGACATCTCTGTCCAATGCTCTCCCTTGATTCTCTTCCTCTAATAACTCAATGGTTTTCAGAAATGCTTTGCAACGAATATTAAAAAGCTTTCTTATAAATTCTTTTGTGAATCTCTTGACATCACTTTGGGAACAATTCAAAATTTCACTGTTATTTAAGCTTTTAGTGAGACCAAGTTCCATACTTTTATTATGAAGCAACTGTTTCTCTGCTACCTTAAAAATATCTTTGCCATATTTAGAGTAAGTAGGAAAGTTCACCACTAGATGAAACTCTTCAGAAAACATATGAAGGAGAGGAAGAAGACTGCTTTTCATAATAAGAAGGTTCCTGTTTTGTCCAATAAATGAAGGAAAATTCGAGGCATTTTTTTCTTCTAAAATGTCAACAATTCTGAGGGTAGATTGCATACATTTCACAGTTTTTTTCGAAGATAATCTACATTTAATTTTCTTCCATGCTACTTTTTTAATTCTAAACAAAGCATACGACCCAAGTCTGTATAGCGATATTTTATCATCCACAGTGACTCCTTGTTTTATTTCTCTGTCCATGTTTGAGTTTTCACCTGTAGATTTCGTTTTCTTGGAGTAAATGAATTCCCACATAACATCTTTTACAGCCATAACAATACAAGAGCAGACTTTTTCCACTTGCTCTTTGGTGTTAAAAATTTCGCCCAAGGCTTTGTTCAGTGAGTGATTCGAGTTATTGATTACAGAGTTCATAAAAGTAACCCATTTTGAAATGACTTTTGGCATCTTATCGCTTCCTTTTTCCCTCTTTATCATAGAAAATAGTTCGTCGAAAATTATTTTGCAACACGAAGCAATCTCTCGGCTGTTCTTGAACTCATCCCAGGCAGTATCTTCTAGCTTCAGCGGTACTTTCCAGTTGGATTCTATTACTCTCACAGTAACTGAATAAATTTCTTCAATTGTTTTACCACTGATTTGTGAAAGAAGTTCATTAAACCTTTGCTTTCCAAGTCGTTTAGATTTCACCGCCTTTCTCGCTTTCTTGATTTTATCCGCCATTTTGGATCACTTTGTTAGTCACCTTGGGTTTCCTGTGACCTAACTTGTGATTGGTCAGCAAAATGATTGATTGTTCCAAATATGGTTATAAAATGACTCAACTGTGATTATTCATGATTTGAATATTCCGGAGCATGGAACCAAAGAAATGTACCGTTGTTACACGTTTCAACTCCCTTATGTGTTTCTGGTCATAATTATAACTTGCAATCAGCATATTTACAAATATTTATGTGACTGAAAAGTTACATTTTCTGGCTGTTCTAGTAGGGTGGCAAAAACGTTTAGCCCTTATACAGGGTTCGTACAGCTTTTGTAGTATAAAATTCAAGGACTTTTCAAGGACTTTTCAAGGATAAATATCCAATTTACAAGGACACAGGATCAACAGCAAACAGAAATCTAGTTACCGACTTGTCTTACCATACATAACTAGTTTTTATCAGAAAATTACAGGCAACGTTGTGTAAGAGCCTTCTCCTTTTGGCAAAGATTCTCCTCCACCTCAATTAATTTCTTGGATTTTTCTTTGGCAGCTCTTCTTAGATCATTTTGCATACAACACTTTTTGCTATCACTGTCTTCTGACTGATCACTAAAGTTTCTATCCACTAAAGTTTCTTTATTGACTGAGAAACATCTTTCCACAGAAGCCTGCCCATGTGAGAGAACTAAAAGAAGCTTAACAACAGGAAAAATCTTCTGGTATGTTTCACATGACATGTGGGTGGAAAAAAAGTCATCAACTATGTGGATTTTTGGATCAAATCTTGTAAACAAATCCCTTCCTATGACAGGAAGCTTTTCTATGAAGGAGTCAAATTCCTGAAGAATAACATCATTCATTTTCCTTTACCTTTCCTGCATTTGCCAAAGCAACCATAATGCCTTTCATCTTAGTTCTGCACTCAGTGGGATGCTTCACATTATTCTGGGGTCTTATAGAGCGGTCATATTTCGGACAAGAGAACATAAAATAGGTAGAATTTTTAAAGTGCAGTAATCAGAAAAGTTCTACAGTCAATTCGTAACTCCATTGCCTGCTTATGACTCATGTTACCCTTTCGCATAGCTACAAAAAGCTTTTCTGGAGTTCCCTTTTACTTGTCTCACCCAAGTGAAATTGTTTTCCATTTGCAATTGAATAGGCACTTATTTTTGCCCATTGTCAAAAGTAATTCTTTGTTTTACAGCGATTCAAAACAACATGCTTCAATGAACTTCACACTCGATTGCTCTGACTAGTACTTATTCTCCCCTTGTCAACCTATGCATGAAAACGAGGTATGGTCCGCCATATTGGATTCAAACAAAAACAGGCAGCCCATATCAACTAAACAGAGAAATTGCATTTAATGGATTGCCTTTTTGAAATTTTTTGTCCAAAAACACTATTTTACATTGATTCAGACCAATTCAAGGACTAAATTAGCATTTTCAAGGACTTTTGCTCAAAATTCAAGGACTTTTCAAGGAAAATTCGAATTCAAGGACTTTTCAAGACAAACCCCCAAATTCAAGGACTTTTCAAGACTGTACGAACCCTGCTTATAAAACCGATTTGGTTGTTCCTTTGGGAGGGCACATTTTTTAGCCCTTTCAAAGGAACACCAAATTCCAAAATTGTTGTTCCAATGAAAGGGCAAATTTGTTTAGCCCTAACAAGGGAACAAATACAATAGTTTAAAGATTTGGTTCCTTAAGGAAGGCAAAAACTTCTAGCCCTTTCAAAGGATTGCTAAATCAAGTAATAATGCTATATACATTTTATAAATATAATTACATTGGAAATATGTTATTTTTATTAAATTGATTTCCTTGTGGAAATATATCCTTGAAAACAATGTCATTTGTAGCAAACAATAAATAGCAAATTTCAAAACTGCTAATTTGGGGCAATTCAATTACCATGGTCATTACTGATGATATGAAACTAAGTTTTTTGAAGTAAAAATATCTAAAATGGAAAATGCCAATTTAGTTTGGAACGCCTTAATATCCTTGATGAAACTAATTTAATATACTAGCCATTTCTAATAGAAAGTGAAATACTGCGAGCAGAAAACAGCTGGTGTATCCACGTTAGCCACGAAAGTACACCGCTTTGTCTGATATATCAAATCTCCTGTGCGTTGTGTGACGAACACTGCTAGTTGACCTTCAGTATTGAACTACAGAACATAATTCTCCAGGTTCAGTGTCGGACACACACAGTTCAAAATATTTAGCACTTTGAGTAAATTAAAGCAATTTTTCAAACAATCACAAACGGCTAGCGTTGGCAATGATTATAAAACTAACTGGTCCTAACTGACTACGACAACACAAGTTTTAGAAATGTACAAGTACATTTTATTCACTGAAATATATTGCTTTTTCAAACAATCACAAACAGTGTTAGCAATGATTATAAAACTAAATGATTAAAGTTTGTTTAGGAAAGGGTGTATATCGCTCCCTGGCAGCTAAAAGACTGCTTGATAAATATATCTCACACATAATTTCCCTTGTAATGTATAGAGAATGTGGATTTAACTGAACTACTGAGAGTAGTCTGCGTAAAGAAAGCAAAATTTCGATTCACCAGAAATTTTAGCGATATCGTGTGGCTTTCTAAAGAGATTTTACCTCTTTGAAGAGGAGAACATTGGAATGCAACTTTATATCGTCTTGCTTCGATCGAGCGTACAACACGGCGATGAAAAACTCATAAAAGGATATTGTCTTTCCTGAGAAATATCACTAAACAGTTCATGACCTTGCTGAACACTTCCACGAATACAGAGCAGGATTCAGTGGATTCCTGGGGTATGATAAATCTGAATAACAACGATAACTTAGCCAGACAAGCTGATCCTTGAAAAATCGAATATCCTTGACAAATCGAAAATCCTTCACAAATCCCAATTTACCATGTGGCTGCGCAGTTGCTATCCTAGCATAAGTTTATAAAGAATACCGCTGATCATGCTTGACGCACGACGTCATTCCAATCATTCCAAGCCCTGCATTCCAAGGATATTTTGATGACGTTTTCATCATCCATGAAAAAAATCGAGATTTCAACTGGCTACTGATAACACAGGGACCCCGTCAAGAATATAAGGCTGCTCGCTACGCTCGCAGCAACTAAAGCATTTAGTATGCACAAGGAGTGCATCAACCACACTATAAAATCTGATTGGTTGCCACAACCAATTTAATTGGTTATAGCCAAAATGAATTGGGCATACAAACCAATATTTATTGGTTACTGACATGTAACCAATTTAATTTTGGTTGCCATTACCATTCTAAATTGGTTAAAACTACCGAACCTACCACCTTTAACCTGATTTTTTAACTGATTCAAACTAACTACATTTGAATATTAATGCAGGTTATTTCACAACATTTTAATTTGTCATTTATTCATGCAGTTGTTATATAACAAAAGCTTGGAAACCAAAAATGTAATGTGGACGAAGCAAGCAGCTTAGTATTTCACATTACACCCTGGTACAAAGAAATGCTAAATTATGTTATCATTTGCTAGTTACATACATAATAGAATAATAAATCTGATATTTTGGTACCCAAAATCATGGTGCAATATATGTACAATTTTCTGAAGCATATGGCTTTGTTAAGTGAGCTGGCAAATATGCCACAAATTCATTTTGATATGATATAAATGTATCTACATTTGGAGGTACTTGCACTTGATATGCATGGAAGTGCTTGCAAAATTCAATGGTTTTAATTTTTTTGAGAATATAGTGAACATCACTGAAGCAAATCAGGAGATCATTTGAATATTTTCAATCTCCTGCAGCAGTGTTCTATCTTTGTCCTATAAAAAAGGATGCTATTCAAAAATTTATTCAATTGCAAAGTATTCTGACATTTTGCATCATTTTCCTTTGCTTCTCATTTTTCCAATACATGTCATATGGTAGAGGACACTTTGTTCTCCTCCTCACCACCATAAGGGATTAGCCCTGAAGGAATGGAATTATGAAATTGTGATACAAAAGCTTAGAGAGATATATGTCATAATACTGAGATCAAAAAAGGCTGACAGCCGCAGTGAGCCTCTTGTTCCAAACTATCCTTACCTACGATGGTAGATTTTATCAGAAATTTATCATGGCTTGCATTCATGTGATAGCACATCTGCCACTGATGACAATAGTAAATACAACATTGGTAAAAATGCCTGTGACAGTAAAGTCTGCCAGAAAGAAAGAGAGCATGTACATTGGAAAGTCAAAGGTTGGAACTTCTTGAATTGTGGAACGCATCTTCTAAAGATGCCCAAAAGATCAGATCACTTATGGAAAAGACCTTTCCCCTAAGGAGGTCATTTATTGTCAAAAATGATGCACGCTTGTGGAAGATATTACAAGATTATCGAGCATTCCAAGATAATAATAATTCCAAGATAATAATGGAAACTTTATTTTATATTTATACAACAATTACAAATCTCTCTACTTACAGGCAATTTGCAATTGACTACTCGAGTGATACATGCATTTAAAAATGTAAACGACAAATGATAATGATTAAAAAAAATATATTATATATATATATGTATATCAAAATTTCAATAAGTCTGGGTTATTCCATTCTTTGTTTCGACAGCAGAAAAGGTAATAAGTTGATCTAATTGTAATGTTGATAATTTTTCTCACGATATAGTTTTGTTGTTTCGTGTCCTCTAGGCCAAGTTCTTTTAGCATTTCGATGAAATCAGACGATTGATAATAATAATGGAAACTTTATTTGCTTATGAATACAGTTGTAAATCTCACTACGTATAGGCAATAAACAACTGGCTACTTGAATTAATACATGAGTAATATATATAAATGTATATTTACAAGGAATCAAATTAAATGGAAAAAAAAAAAAGTTAGGATTTTAATAGTTCTGGGTCATTCCAAATCTTATTTCTGCAGCAAAATATATAATATGTTGCTCTAATGGCAAGATTTATCATTTTTCTAATAATATAGAGTTGTTGTTTTTTATCAATGCCAATGTCATTCATCATGTCCAGGAAGGTGGAGCATTCATCCGAGAAAACGCCAAGAGAACTCATGGAGAGGTTAACAAATTTAACACATCTGTGGTCACTGCTCAAGTCGTTAATCAAGTTCTTGTATTTTTCTCGTTTACGCATTGCATTTTTACAAAGGTTGGACTTGAACCCAACTGTTAGTTCTAGGACATACAAACACTTGGAATGTATTAGAAAAAGAAGATCTGGACGGAAAGTGTCACCGGTTATAATTGAAGGACTTGAATAACCATTCACATCAGCATAGAGCGAAGAGCGATCATTAATTGCAGGTTGAAGAGAAGTGGCGATGAAATTTAGAATTGAGTCGTGTCTCCAGGTAAAGCGTTTAAGGTAATGCTGGCAACCAGCGACAACATGGAGGAGTGATTCAGGACTAAGGCAGAAAGAGCAGTCAGGACTTTGTGATGATCCCCATTTGAACAGATTTTTACGTGTAGCAAGGGAGTTGTTCATGTAGCGAATGGTAAAGTTATAAATGTTCTTGGGTAGGTTAGACTGGACAGACGACCAAATAGAATTAACAGATGATAATGAAAACTTGATAACATTGGTGAAAAAGAAACCTTGAGATGTTAAGTGGTGTAGCAGTTTATCTTCTTGATTAGAACGGAAATCTTTAAGAACTTCTTTAGTAGATTTATATATATCGTATTGGATGTTAGTGTGGCAGCTCGACGACTTCCAGAGATCTTTAATGGAATCATGACGGGACGTTTTTAAGGAATTACGGAGAACTGTTTGACATTGAATGAATTTGACAGAAGGAGGACAAATATGAAGACCAAATTTATTACGCTCAAGAAAAACGTTACTCAATGTACCAGATATTGGGATATCAAGCCATTTACGAATGAATCCATTCACTATAGAATCAATGTTTTCTATTATCCAGGTTTTAGATATATCAGCTACAGTAAAATGCCAGGAAAGTTTAGATAGGACATAGCGGCTGTACAGGAGCAGTTTATTTTTAGGATGCAATGGCTTCATATCAATGTCACTCATCAGATCTTGAACAAGAGAGGTCAATTCAGACATGTGTTGGTGGTTGGACATGTTGAAATCAAAGAAACGTCCTAAGTAGCGAAATGAATCACCCATTTTGACATAAGGGACAAGAACTCCATTTATTATTAGTTTTGGCAAATATTGGACGGATTTAGTGTACAGTTTCTTGATACCAAAAGTAATGCACTTATCAACCCTTATTATCATGTCAGACCATTGGCACCAGATTATAAAGCGATTGATTAGGTGTTGATTTTCTGATTCTTGGCCACTTATGACGGCAGCGTCGTCAGCGAACTGGAACCAGTGGATGGGATTTAAAAACTTTAAGGAAAAACCAAATTGTCTATACTTCTCGGATTTAATGTGCTGGAGAAACGTATTGAAGCATAGGTTAAAAAGAAGAGGACTTAAGCAATCACCTTGAAGCACACCGCGACCAACATGTATAAAAGGAGTGCGGAAATCATTAGTAATTATGGAGGTTTTGAAATCGGTGTACAAACTTTTAATTAGAAATTTTATATGATCAGGAATGTGGTGGTAATCAAGAACTGCTTGAATCAAGTTGTGATGAACTTCACCAAAGGCGTTCTTCAGGTCAAGTAGAGTAATAACAAGGGAGCGTTGCTTTATGTGAGCTTTGTTGATGATGTGAGCCATTTGAGCCGTATGCTCAAAAGTTCCAGAGAGACCAGGGGTAAAACCTTTTTGAATTTCATGCTCAATAAAGTTATTAGCAGCAAGGAAGTTAAAGATGGCATTACGAAGGCAGGAGGTAAAAACCTTTAAGGGCACTGATTGAAGAGTAATAGGACGAAAATTAGCAGGGTCATTAGTGTTTCCTTTTTTATGGATAAGGATTGTGCAGGCTTGCTTCCATTCGCTGGGGACGGATTGAATTAACCACGCTGTACGGATAATTTGAGATAGATAAGTGCGAAGGAAGGGACATCTTTTGAAACAAATGATTGACAGTTGATCTAAGGGGCAAGGAGAACCAGAAGCCTTCATCTTTCTAATGACAATTGAGATCTCTTCGTACGTTGGAGGTTCAAGGTTAAACGGAATTACAGGATCAGACAAAGTTGGTATCCAACTTGGAAGGTTGAAAACTTTAGTCGGGTTAACTGATGAAAGAGTTCTTGCAAAGTAATTAAAACATTCATCCATGGAGAATGAGGGGAGGATCTCATCTTTTTTATTGAAGATCTTTTTGACGTAGCCCCAAAAATTTTTGGCAATAGAGTAATCATGATTTACTGAGTCAGTGTTGTCGTTAGGCCACTTGTTTTGCAGCTTGTCACGCAATAGGCGAGATACGTATTTAATTTCCGTGATATCAGCGTTAGAGTGTTTTAGAGCTTTGAGAGATTTCTTTAGATCCTGTTTAGACTTATCTTTGTACTTATTTATCAGGCTTTTATCAATCACTTGTGAAACTTTACCAAAATTAGTAGAGAAATATTCATAAATAGTGTCATTCAGAAGTTTGATACTTGAGTTGAGGTTCTGAGCTGTGATTGGAAGATTCAAAAGTAGAACTGATTTGAAATATTCGTTGGCCGTTGACCATTGATCATCTGTTTTAGGTAGATTTATTCCTTGTTTAATATCGGGAAAGCTGTAATCTTCAAGTTGAATTAATGGAACACCAGCGTTAATTAAAGGAACATTTACATTGTCGGCTTCAGATTCTTGATCAGCTAAGGTATTATTATTTTGAAGGTCAGCACGAAGTTGATCATTCAACCCCAAAACAACTCTACAACTCCTTTGATGCATCTTCAAACCTCTGTTCCCCTTACAAAGCTTACCACAACAACACTTGACGTAGTAAATACGAGGGACATTATCAGCAGGATTATTAGCATTTGGGATTTGTTTCTCTCCATCAGCAGGACGTTCCGCTCGGTGAATTCTTTCTTTGCAATGCCACGCATGGCGGCCCAGCGAGACAAAATCTTGACCACAAAAAGAACAGACAACTCCAGCGAAGAAAATAATAAGAAAACTTGGATAACCCATGCTCTAGAACTTGTAAAGTCAGCTGGGCATAGACTAATTAATGTTGATATCAATTCAAGTATAGAAAGAACGACAAAACTGAAGACATGTACAGAGCATGTTCACTCTGCTCGATGTCCGATAATCAATAATAATAATCAATAATAATAATAATCTTCAAGTTGAAGATTAATAATAATAATAATAATAATAATAATAATAATAATAATAATAATAATAATAATAATAATAATAATAATAATAATAATAAGCCCTACGCTGAGGCTCGCAGCAGACTTTGGATGCTTGCCTTAGTTGGTTGGCATAGTTACTTAGTCATTATGCTGTTGATGTCTAAAAGGGGGCTATAGCAAAATATCTAGTCTGTAGATCTTGTTGATGCAGGATCCAGCACACTGTAGTGCACTGGCGTATCGCTTGCCTTAATTGGCTGGCCATGCGGTACAGAGCCTATCTATAACGGTGTTGCCAAACAGTCTAGGAAGTATCGAGGAAGTCCTATGGCCAACAGGTGTGCAACTGTGCACCAGCCCATGACCATACCCAACCAATGGAATTGTGTATGCGAGGTTGTGGAGTAAAATGATTAAACAGATCTGTATCAATGTTGCATGTATCATTCCACTGTAGTTCATCGGGGCATGTGCCCACTTTAACAAATTATTGGTAATTTGGGCTTAAAAACCTCACGGCCTGCATGGGCTTCAATACTTCAGATAATAAACTTTATGTAAAGATGGGGCCAATTTAGCCTAGCTAATTTTCCATTGGGCCATCAAAAGGGAAATGAGGTATTTACTATCATTGCATTCATATAGCTGTAATTTGGTCTTGTCCATGCAATATTACACTCATAATACCATGATCACCTCGGGATCTATTGTTTTTGGAGGGACGTTTAATCGCTAACATCCCTCCCTCATGAATAGAAAGAGGGAAAATTAGTTCTAATATTCCCTCATTAATTATGAATGAGGGATGATTAGAACTAATCGTCCCTCATCCATAATTAATGAGGGACGATTAGAACTAATCGTCCCTCATGTTATTCATGAGGCACAGTCCCTCATATATCAATCATCGGGACGATCGGGACAACTTTGCACGCTGTCCCGAAACTCTGTAACTTTGTAACGCACCGATACCTCTTACCACTGCACACTCTTACGCGTGTGGGATCTATGTATTCTATTTTGCGCATGGGCATAACGAAGCAAAGAAAGCATTATGAAAAACAATTTAGCTTTCGAATTGATTAACAACCTATAAATACTTGTTCATTGTAAGTATATAACAAAGAAATCTATTTTCAAAAGTCCCCAGAGAACAGGGTTACGCACAATTGGTAAAAGAATTGTATAATATTTTCAAGTTTTGGATGAACAAACAGCGAAGTATATTTTCGTTTATTTCCTCGGCCTACGGCCTCAGGACTTCCACTAAACCTCCCTCGGCTTCGGGGACATTTAATCACTAATATCCCTCAGGGTCATGGTATTACTTATAATAAATTACTTTCTTGAGTGGGATACATGCTTTAATCATAAGATGCTAAATGCTCTAGACTAGTGGTTAGCAAGCTGAAGTTTGTATATATATGATGAGCTCACTCAGGACAAGCACTGTCTGGTAAGTCATGCAGATTAATTCATTAGTGAGCACAGTATAATAACTGAAAGAACTTCAGACTGTTTAATACTAAAACCTTTTGAAGCTCAGGGATAAGAGCATGTGGGTGGCCCTGTTTTCAAACACCATCTGAAGGCTTAGATTATTTTTATTTGGAGCAAATTGTACACTTGAAGAAAGTATATGAAGAAATATGTTCCTTCCTATTCACCCTTCACGACTTTGATCCAGCAGATGAAAAAGCTCATATATAGTAGCACTTATTTGATTGCCTTACACATAGTCCTTTATTAAGTATAAGGTATATACTTGCAGCTGGTACTCCCATTTTGTAGTTCCTCTGTTTCAGTGGTGAGTTAAAAGTGTAGTGTAGGTTGAAAGGTTCAGATGATAATGAAAATGTCTCGTGACATTTTGGATGATTTTTCAAGATTTAAAAAAAAACATGATTCAAATTGGCTTTCAATTGCATTTTTGCGCAGCCTTTGAAAATCAAAAAAGTAAGTTTTGATCGATCGTACCATTTGATTGCTTAGTTTTCATTTTTTAACAGATTTTTGAAGAAAAAAAACATGTATAAATTGTTTTTTCCACTTGGCATGACTGCATGTGTGCTAACATATCATTTTTCTCTTTTCAAAAACTTTCTTTACCATTAAAAATGTTGATTAAATTTCTTCCTCATTTTTCAGTGTCTAGTGAACAGCAACAAGAAGACATGACGACTTCAGCATGGTTTAATTTGGTCTGGTTAAAATTTATTTATTCATGAAATACCATATATGGTCATGACTTCAATTAACTTTGATCAGCGCTTGATGAGTAAACTAAGAGGAAATGCAAACAACACGAACATGCGACTTTTTGTGTTATTGTTTGAAAACACAATGATTATTTCTAATTCTATCCTGTCATCAGTCATACATCACTACGGAGTAACATGAGAAGCACGCGCGCTTGCTTGTCTAGCCATTGTACGCTTGCTTTCATAGCTGAAGTACACGTTTTCTTCTTGGTCCGTTTATCCACAAAAATTCTTCACAACCAGCTTGGTTTTGTGAGTACATCTCTATCGTATCATATCTATTTCATATCTATGTTCTCTCAGTTTGTTTTTTTCACGAGATCTTCCAGGTCGACGTTTTTATTTCCAATTGTTCATGGATTATTCTACCGTTACCGCTACTACTAGCAGTCCCTCAGGCCAACCTGGCTTTTCTACCGGTCAACCTGGCCCAGCTTTGAGTGCTACGCTCACTCAAATGAATAGCTCGATGAGCCACATGGCCACCCTCCTTCAGCAGATCGTCGAAGAAGGGCGCCCTCTTGGAGGCGCTTGAAGAGATCGATGACTGCGACTACAGGAGCCCGACTCGGAAGACGAGGGGGAAGAGGCTGAGCACCCTGCTAAAAGGAGAAAGGGGGACGATGAACTCAGCATCACCGCCTCTGATGCAGATATCAGAGAGCTCGTCGACCAGCCAGACAAACCATCTGAGGTCGATGGCGAGGCCGCAAACGACGATGAATTCCTCAAAAGCCTCGAGGCTGAGTTTAATGAGAAGGATCCCATTGGTCCGAAAGTGAATCAAAACCTTGCTAACATAGCAAGTAAGCAATGGGATATAACCCTTTCAGGGGAAAACCTAAAACCGATTCTCGCTAAACATAGCAAACCGGAGAATTGCCCAGAGATCAGTGCGGCCAAAGTAAACCACGAGATGTGGGGTCAAATGAACAATTTCAAAAGGAAGACTGATCTCCGCCTTGGTAATATCCAACAGGCAATACAAAAGGCAACCTTTGCTCTACTCAAGTCCGCTGACCACTTAGTTGGGGACACAAACGAAAAAAGCAAGGACATGTTGTCTAACGATATCAATGCCATCGTTCTCCTTGGCCACGCGGCGGGTGACCTTTCGCGCCTAAGAAGGGATCAGATTAAATCACCCCTAAAAGCAGAGTATGCTATTCTATGTAGCCAACCCAATGAGAAAGGCCACTCTGAGCTCTTGTTTGGCGACGACCTTGCCAAACAAGTACGGGATGCCAAGGAAACAAATGCCATTGGCAGAAAAATCGGGACATCGAAAGATGGTACAGCATCCTGCTCTGATGGTTGTGGCTATCATCACCACGATAAAAACAGACGCGACAAAGAAAATATTTGTTTACAAATAGGATTTTTATGTTTCCTCTTGGAGTGTTGAATAAATTATTGTTCCATTGTTAAAGGATTACGTAACGGCAACATAGGGGTTCGTGAATGGGATGTGCTCCAATGAATTATATTGATACCCCCTAGGGTACCTAAATAAATTCGCTGAGCGTGACCTCGTGGCCAGTTTTGCTGTTCATTGTAATTGATAAGCAAAAGTTTTATCTTCTTGGTATTTTTCGTCTCATTGGTAAGTTCAACAGTAGTTTTGTTTCTTTTTTAGTATTATACCTATAGAGTCATAGTTTTTACGTTCAGATTGATGCATTACTAAGGTAATTTGCTTTGTTTTGACTCATTTATAGAGTTAGACTCGAGTGACCTTTTGATTCGCCACGCTTAGCATTGTTTTCTTGTCTTAATGGCTCTTAGTAGGGATCCTTCAGTGCTTATCTTGGGTCATTCTTTTGTAAAGCGATTAAATCGAGACCTAAGGGCAGGTTTTGACTGTAGGGCAAGGATAGATTTCCAGCTTCAGGGCACAGCGTCGGTTCGCTTGCATGGCGTGGGTGGTCGGACTGTTGACAAACTTCAGTCTTTTGATCTCCATGTGATTCAGGACTCATCTCCCGATATTGTAATCTTAGAAATCGGGACTAACGACCTTCCTTCTTCTAAACCTGAAGTTGTGGGTTCTGCTATCGAAGATTTAGTTGTTTTACTTTTAGATCGATTTTCAGTTCGCGCGGTCGGCGTTTGTCATGTTATACCGCGTGGTCAAACCCACGCCAACGCATTGGATTTTTTCAATCGGTCACTCGTTTTGCATCAATACCTAGAAGTAGTTTTAGCTCCTTTTCCCAATGTTTTTTGTTGGCGACATAGGGCTTTTAGCCATCCAATTAAGCCGTTTTATTTACCTGATGGGGTTCATTTAAATCCTTCAGGTCAGTATTTGTTATACCGAAGTTATCGCGGTGCCATTTTGCATGCGCTTTCTTTACTTTGAAAGTGGGTTTACCGGGTTATCTGATTTTGTGTGATAGATTATCACTTACACTGTTCATGGCTTATTTGTTACTTTATAATATTGTTGTTGAGGGGAGATTTTATCGACTCTCACTTGTTTAAGCCTTGTTCTTTTTACCACATTTGTTGGTTGTATTCAAGGTCTGCTTTGACATGGAAGAGAAGCTTAGCGTCGACTATTTGTCTGACAGGTTTTCTCGTCATTGTAGTCCTTGTTTTGTTCAGTACCTGGTAACCCCTTTCCAAATTAGATATTTTGTTGTTGCTGTAGTTAACAATTTGAAGCTGTAATTGTAAGGCCTATTATTTGGAGCTTTTCATTGGTTCTTTCAGCTGCCTTTAGTCCTTTTATTTTGCAGTTTGACATGCCTCCACAACGTCGTACTAGAAGCACCACTGCCTCAACCTCCAACCGTCCACACCGACGTGTCAGGTCTTCGCCTGTCTTATCTTCCCGACGTACTCATCTTGCTCAGGCTTCACATCAGGGCAATGACTCCTCTTCAGTATCAAATGCTCAGTTGTCAGCAGCGGAGGATGCAGTTTCTTCCAGCCTTGTTGACACCATAGTTCAAAAGGTTGTGGAAAAATTATCAACTCAGTTCCCAGTAGCCAACTCAGGAGATGGATCATCAACTGGCAACTCCACTTCAACGTCTACTCTGTTACCAGTGGCAAACCCAGTTATTACAGGGCTGGCAGCCTCGTCTGGCCTATCCGCTTCATCTTCTAATCAGTTACCAATGGTAAACCCAGTTCTTACCGGGCAGGCAATGTCAACCGGCAACTCTGCTTCATCATCTACTCAGTTACCAGTGGCAAATCCAGTTCTTACAGGGCAGGCAATGTCGTCTGGCAACTCCACTGCTGCATCTTTAGTGGATTCCTCTATTGCGGGAATGCAGGCCATTCTGTCAGGTGAGAGTGCTCCCTCCTTGTTGCCTACCTCTCTCTTCGCTTCCCAAAGCTTACCAATTGACGCCCGAGTGAGTGACAAAGTCAAGGCTAAAATCTGGAACAATGAATTTATAGACTTTGGGGTTCTTTTATCTAATCCGATTCATGAGGGGAAATATCAAATAACTATAGCTAATGGAAATGACAAGGCTCAGACAATGTGTCTTGAACCTGTCACTCAGACTAAGAAATTTCTTTCTTTAGAGAATTGGCTTAGTGCTTTTCATGTATTCGTGGGGGTTTACACCCAAAAATATGCTAATGAGGCCCCTGCCCTCATGAAATATGGGGTGGTAATACAGAACTTGGCTGCTCGGGGTTGTAATTGGAGGTTTTACGACGAAAACTTTCGTTTTTTGCGGCAGACGCAGCCTTCAACCTTTAAATGGTCAAACATCCATTGGGAAATTATGGATGACTGCCCAGCAAAAGGTTGAGAGGAAAGTCACTAATCCGACTACAAGCCTAGTACACCTGAAGGCTATTGCTTTAAGTTTATTAAGGGGACACATTGCTCGGGTTGTAATTACAAACATTCATGTTTTAAGTGTAATGGATCTCATCAACCGAAAAAAATTGTACTTTTCGTCCCTCAAACAAGGTCTCAAAACCCCAGCAGCCTAGTCTTCTGTTACCAACACCAATAAAAATTGAACGTCTTGAATTCTTCTTGAGGGGTTACGATCCAAATTAGTCCAACAGCTTGTTTCTGGTTTTAATCACGGTTTTCATTGCATTTTGAAGGGTCTAAAGTTCCTCGTAGCTATAAGAACTTACTTTCTGCTGATCAAAATCCATCAGCTGTTGAAGTCAAGTTAAGCAAAGAGGTAGCATTAGGCCGTTTAGCAGGTCCATTTCAATTCGCCTCCTTTTCTAACTTTTGCATTTCACCATTGGGTGTGGTTCCGAAAAAGACACCGGGTGAATTTCGTCTTATTCATCATCTGTCCTTTCCTAAAGGATTGTCAATTAATGACGGTATTCCTGAAGAATTTTCCAGTGTTTCTTATGCTACCATTCAAGATGCTATCAAGAATATTAAAATAGCAGGGCGAGGATGCCATTTGGCTAAAACCGATGTAATAAGTGCTTTCCGGATAATACCCATCTCTCCAAAAGATTATCCCCTGCTAGGAATGGTCTGGAGAGGCCTTTTCTATTTTGATAAGTGTATGCCAATGGCTGTTCCAGTTCTTGTAAAACTTTTGAGTTGCTAAGCACGGCTTTAGAGTGGGTTGCTAAAAAGCGTTTACACATTGATTTTATTATTCACTTGTTGGACGATTTTTTATTGTAGCCCCATCTTTTTATTTATGTCAGTATCAGCTTTCACTTTTTATTAGTTTTTGTGACTTTGTTGGTGTTCCCATAGCACCGGGAAAAAACTTGTGGTCCTAGTACTGTTTTATCCTTTGCTGGTATTGAGTTGGACACTGTTGCTTTTGAAGCTCGTTTACCTCAAGACAAAATTGAGAAGTGTTTAGAATCTATATCCAATTTGCTTAAACACAAGAAAGCTTTTCTTAGAGAGAATTCAGTCCATTGTTGGACTATTAAATTTTGCTTGTTCAGTGATTACACCTGGTCGTCCTTTTTTAAGGCGGTTAATTGATCTTACCATTGGAGTTTGTTCACCCTATCACAAAATTCGTTTAACTAAAGAGGTCAAGGCAGACTTAGCAGTTTGGCAATCCTTTTTAGCCGAGTTCAATGGTAAATCCTTTTTCTTGGATGATCATTGGTGTAATTCTGAACACTTAAAGCTATTTACAGATTCAGCTGGTGCATATGGTTTTGGGGCAATATTTGGATCAAAATGGTGTTATGGTACTTGGCCTGCAGAGTGGGTCACTTATAATATTGCTGTGCTTGAATTCTACCCCATTGTTCTTAGTTTATGTCTTTGGGGCCATCTTATGAAGAATCAGTGCATTTTGTTTTTCACGGATAACGAAGCTGTAATGCATGCAATTAATAAACAGTCTTGTAAGGACAAAGATATGATGTTTTATGTCCGAAAACTAGTTTTAATTTGTTTGGAAAACAATATTCTTTTCAAGGCCAAACACATCCGTGGCATCCATAATGTTTTAGCTGATTCTTTATCTCGGTTTGCAGATTGCGAAATTTATGCAAATGGCCCCAGACCACATGGACAAAACACAAGACGGATATTCCCTTGCACCTGCAGCCGCTGCACTGGCACCCATAATGTCAAAACTTCTACAATCGAGTTTGCAACCCTCTTCAATCCCTACGTATACTAGGGCTTGGCGGCTATTTTCTACATATTTTCACACTGTTTTTCCTGGGGTTTCTATTAGTCTCCCCTTTTCTCCACCTACTATAGCTTTGTTTATTTCATATTTGTTTGAACGCAACTATGCAGTATCCACTGTGACAACTTATCTTTCGGCTCTGGGATATTTTCATAAGTTACATGGGCATGATGACCCTAGCAAGAATTTTCTTGTCATTCAAATGATGAAAGGTTATTAAAAAATGGATATTCGGCTAGATAGTCGTTTACCGATCACTTTGCCAATTCTGCATAGGCTAGTATCGGCATCATCCCGATTGTCATGCTCTTGTTACAACATCACTCTTTTTCAGGCTATGTGCCTATTTGCTTTTCATACGTTTTCCAGAATTGGTGAAATTACTCATTCTCCATCAAACCACAATATTCAATTTGACCAGTTAACCAAGGTTATGAATTCAAGCAATGAAGTTGTTAGTTTTGAGTTAACTTTTCGTGACTATAAGCATTCATATAATCAACACCCCTTTACCCTAAATATTTTGCCGAGCAATGTTTGCTGCCCTGTGCAATTTTTACTGACATATCTTAAGTTTAGAGGCAGTTCACCTGGTCCACTATTTAGGATGGCTGATTTTTCCCCGGTTTCTCGTTCATATTTTGCATCTATCCTTTCCACTGTTTTATGATTTTGTACTCTGGATCCTACAAGATACAAAGGCCATAGTTTCCGTATAGGTGCTGCTTCGCATGCTGCAGACAAGGGATTATCTGACGCTCAAATCAGAATCTTAGGCCGTTGGAAATCAAACACCTTTCACAAATATATTCGTATTCAATGTGTGTAATAGTGATGATTTCACTTGCAGGGGAAGTGATCTCATGCTATTTATTTGCACTGTTTTACTAAGGTTATCTAGCAAGGGCAGTGACCTTCATAAACACTCTTATTTAACTTCTATATCCGTTTGTTTTGAGTACTTCCTAAAAAGCAACTGATTAGCAAGGGCAGCAGATTGCTTTTTGGGTGGTTCTTCATTAACAATAGTTTCTATCATTATCCTTACTTACTGTTAAGTCAATTATTACGATTTTACCGAATAGCAAATGATTAGCAAGGGCGGCAGATTGCTTTTTGATTTTGTTATATATCAATTGCTAGATTTTATTACTGCATATCAACTGTTGGCAAGGGCGACAGTTAAGTCAAATTTTATGATTATACCAAATAGCAACTGATTTGCAAGGGCGGCAGATTGCTTTTTGGTATTGCTATAAAAGAATTTTTAGGTTTATTATTTCTATGTATCAACTGTTGGCAAGGGCGGCAGTTTGTTTTTCAGATTATTCATGGTTTATGTTGTCGATTTTCCTTTGGGTGGGGCCGGTGTACATTGCATGTACACCTGTGGCGTTTCCTGGCCCTCACCTTTACTGGGGCAAGTTAATTGTTAACTTAATTTGAAATTACAAATTATGATTTTATCAAATCAATTTATATTTTTCAAATAAAAAGGCTATGGGTTAGTGCCCATAGCCATTTACTCCAACTTTTGTCTCTTATTGCCCAGTAAACAAGCTACAGGACAATCGACATTATGTTAGTGGTTTTGACAAGAGGAAACATAAATACCAAAACCGCGATGGCAAGAACCATTTTTTAGGGAAGGGCCAGAAAAAAACGCCATACAAACCCAAACCAGACAAGAAGTAATCCAATCACTAAACGAAATCAAAAACGCAGTAAGTCGCGGTAAGTCAGTTATTAATAGTCTGGAAACATATCTTACTGACAGATGTAATCACTTTAGAGCGGGTTGCATCAAAACCGCATTCAGTGATTGGCAAGCCATTACATCTGACAAAGACATCCTGTCTACTGTGGGCGGTGCCTCTATTGAGTTTGACTCCCCGCCTTACAATACTCATAGATTATGTTCTGACTTCTCCCCTGACGAGGTCGATGTGATCAATGGGGAAATATCTAAGTTGCTATTGAAAGAAATAATTGAAGAGACTCAAAACTATAATGATGAAGTTATATCTAGTATATTCATTCGTCCAAAGAAAGATGGTAGCCATCGGCTGATCTTAAACCTCAAGTGTCTCAATTTGTCACATATCACCACTTTAAAATGGACACTTTACAGTCTATCTTAAAACTCGTAGAAAAGAACTGTTACATGGCCTCCCTCTATCTCAAAGACGCGTATTATTCGGTAGCAGTTGCGAAAGCATATCGCAAATATCTTCGTTTCTGTTGGAATATTATTCTTTATCAGTTTACTTGTTTACCCAACGGCCTATCCTCATGCCCTAGAATGTTTACCAAACTTTTGAAGCCCCCGCTAGCCAAGCTCCACAAATCAGGGCATATTGTGGCTAGCTACATTGATGATTTATTTCTAAAAGGTAGAACCTACGATGAATGTGTGCATAACGTTATTGATACGTTCATGCTGTTTGACAAACTGGGCTTCATTGTTCATCCAATCAAATCAGTTTTTGTTCCCTCACAACAATTAATCCTATTAGGATTTGTCATCAACTCAGCAGACATGACTATCAGGCTTACTCCCCAGAAAGCTCTCTCGCTCAAATCATTGTGTGAGTCCTTGTCTAATTCAGAAGCCCCAAGTATCAGACAAGTCGCAAGGGTAATAGGGAAGATCATCTCATCGCTCCCGGGGGTCATATATGGGCCCCTTTATTTTAGAGCATTAGAACGTGACAAAACAATTGCCCTCAAAGCACAAAGAGGGGATTTTGATAAAACCATGTCACTGTCAACAGAGGCTAAGAGCGAACTTAAATGGTGGTCACGCAACGCTGTTAGCGCCAAAAACGTAATATCCCATAGCCTGCCCTCTGTTACCCTTACAACTGACACATCCTCTACAGAAATTTCTCGTTAATCTTTTTTAAAAAGGTTCAGAAAACGTTGTTCTGCGCGTTTGTAGAAATTTTCAAAGGTTACGTTATCCTACGGACTGTTGTTTTTAGTATTTTCCAATTTTGGTGGCAAATTTCTTAAATGAATGTTTTCATCGGTGTTCTAGAGGAATGTTAACGTTTGAATACGAGTTGAAAAGAATGTATGTCATTTGAGATCCGATAGAACAGTAATTACGTTGATGATTCATGTAGCTATTGTGCGTACGTTGACATATTTGTTTGAGTCGGTAAAAAACAAGTTCTTCAAAAAAAAAAATGGTTCCATAGTTACCAAGTTCTCTGACAAACAGGTGTGCATCGCCTGTCATTATTGTGCACACAGTTGGTGTAGTATAATCAACTTACTGACTACAATTGTGCCAGTTTGAGTCGTACCACTGTGCATCGGACAAAGTTAAAGACATTTATACGAACATTTATAAAATGGAACGCTGTAAGTACAAGCATGTGATTATGCCTTTCGATCTTATTTCTACTTATTTCTTATTTTTATCGTCATCTTCTTCTTAGATTGCCCTGTTTTAACTATCTATCTGTTTTTGACTATCATGTTGCCGTGCCAACACAGGGTATGCAAAACGTGCACAAATTTTGCTTGTGAGACAGGACTCTGCCCCGTCTATGAGTGTTGGTTAGTATTTCTCTATTCCTATTAGAGTTTGAAACATTTCAAATCAGTGATTTGATCTCTTTCTCTCTATTTACAGGGAAGCAGTAAAAGCAATTGCGGTGGTGCCGGGGGAAAAGATCCATCCCTCGGTACTCAACTCATTGAGTCAAGCTTGCAAAAAATGGTAAATGTATACATTTTTTCTGGGCTGATGCTAGTCATTGAATGTAGTTCCAATAAAATAGTTCTATTCCTTATCAACTGTTATTTTGTTTCAGATTGAATGATCCACACCAGCTTAGTTATTATTGTAATGTTGTGTACTTGTACTATATTGTAATGTTTCTTTTTTTGTACTGAGATTTCTTTATACATATTTTTTATAAAAAAAATTATTAAAAACTTTACGTGTTGTACATCGTTAGTTTTTTTGATATCATAAAGGCTTTTGTAAATCTTTTGTGTTCTTGCGCAAACCGTGCGTTGTATGTCAATAACTCAAAGTAAACTGCAGGGCATTCGCTTAATGAAAATCGTGCCGCTTCCACTAAACTTGCAGTAAACTAGGGAAGAGTTTTTTTTCTGAGTCTCCAATCCAAAGTTTATCAGCTCAAGAGCTTCACCGCTTCACTTGCAGTAAACTAGGAATTCGGGTTTTTTTTCTGGGTCTCCCTCCACTAGGTTTTCGTTTTCCTGCACTTTGCAATCCCTGAGCCACAAAATTAATTTATACAGTTTTGGCTCGTTTCCCACCACCCCTGCCGCTGACCGGTTGGATCGTGGGCTCAGGAAAATGTCAGTAAACCTGCACGTATTGTAGTTCTGTGTCTTTCCACCCTATTTTTCAGCTGTAAAAGGATAGAGCTCGCCCAACAGAATAATCAAGTTCAATCGAATTCTTAAATACTCTCTGAAAGTGACGTCATAGGCAAAAACTTTCTAATGACAAAAGCAATTTGTCATTTCCAAAAGTGACGAAAGCATTTACTTCATTTTCAAAACTGAGTGACGTTCATTTAATTACTAATTAATTCTTTTCTACAGATGCTTTATTATTATTATTACAGAGTTATTTTTCTAGAAGGACGCTATTCTAAAATAGAAAGATAATGGACGCGGATTCAAGTATTTACCTAACTAGATTTGTTTTGCCTTTGGTTTCTAGGCGACGTAAGCACAGTTCGCTGGTTCCCAATGCTCTTTGTCCATCTTAACACGTATTACCATGTGCTGGAGTAGTCAATTTTCTCGATCTCTATCACACTGCACTACAATGTTGTAGAGGGAAGTAATTGTGTTAAATGATTTTCATTTATTGCTTCAATTTGTAGAAAAGAAGAGGAAAAAGGGTGTCAAAAGTTCATTTGCTTTCAATGAATCAATCTATCACTCGCCTTAAACTTATTATGTATAGCTCAAAACAAAGGAATTATTGATTGGTTAATTTAATGAAACGATGCTAACTTGCTGTTTGGTGCTTGGTTTCTAGGCAACTTGAATCCGTTTCACTGGTGTTCGATGTTCTAGTTTCGATAGAATACCAGCTTGAGAAAACTTGAACAATTCTCTTTTTAATTAAAACGAGAAGACATTCACTGAATTCAATTCAATGTACTTTCATTGACTTATCAAAAACAACATATATTGCTATTTCCGTGGCATATATGGCAGTTATCAAAATACCTCCCCCCCCACCTCCTCCACCCTAAGAGTTCTTAAATACTCTCTGAAAGTGACGTCATAGACAAAAGATTACGTCATTTTCTAATGACGAAAGCACTTTGTCATTTCCAAAAGTGATGAAAGTATTTACTTCATTTTTCAAAAGTGACGTTCATTTAATTACTTCAATAGACACGTGTTTCATTTAATTACTTCCATTGGCACATGTTTCTTTTCTACAGACGCTTTTTTTTCCTAGAATGACGCTATTCTAGATTTAAAGATAATGGACGCAGATTCAAGTATTTACCTAACTAGATTTGTTTTGCCTTTGGTTTCAAGGCGACGTAAACACAGTTCGCTGGTTCCCGATGCTCTTTGGCCATCTTAACATGTATTACCATGTGTTGGAGTGGTCAAATTACTTGATCTCTATCATGACATTTCACTACAATGTAGTAGAGGGAAGTAATTGCGTTAAATGATTTTCATTTATTGCCTCAATTTGTAGAAAAGAAGAGGAAAAAGGATGTCAAAAGTTCATTTCCTTTCAATCAATCAATCTATCACTCATTTGCCTTAAACTTATTATGTATAGCTCAAAACAAAGGAATGAAACGACGCTAACTTGCTGTTTGGTGCTTGGTTTCTAGGCAACTTGAATCCATTTCACTGGTGTTCGATGTTCTAGTTTTGATAGAATACCAGCTTGAGAAAACTTGAACAATTCTCTTTTTAATTAAAACGAGAAGACATTCGCTGAATTCAATTCAATGTACTTTCATTGTCTTCTGATAAAAAAACAACATATATTGCTATTTCCATGGTATATATGGTCGTTATCAAAACACCTCCCCCCACCCCCCCACCCTAAGTGTTCAGAAACTATAAATATGATGGGTGCTTGATGCCTTCGCTCACTTGTAACAACCATTCGAAGGAGAAGGAAGTAAGAAAAAGTCAAAAGGAGAGTTAAAAAGGTAAAGAACCCTGACTTCAAGTAACTTTTTAGTCTTTTTTTCCATTCCTCACTGATTTTTATTATTTTTCTTTTAGAGTGATTCTGAAGAAAAGTTATTTTCAAGACAATTATTTTCAAGTAAATAAAGAAAATTTGACCTAAAGAAGTAAGTTTTGATCGATCATACCATTTGAATGCTTAGTTTTGATTTTTTAACAGATTTTGAAAAAACATGTATAAACTGTTTTTTCCACTTGGTATGACCGCATGTGTGCTAACATATCATTTATCTCTTTTCAAAAACTTTCTTTACGATTAAACATGTTGATTACATTTCTTCCTCATTTTCAGTGTCTACTGAACAGCAAGACCAACAAGAGCAACAACCCACAGTTGAACACAATCCGCTGGGGCATGCGCAAGAGCAAAATGATAATGATGAACAACCCACCCATGGCCAACCAGAAGTGATATTAATTAGTGAGGAGGCCGCAAACGATGACAAGGACATGGATCTAGACAATCAGATCCAGAAGGCGAACACCATGGTGAGTCAGGGCCCCTGTGTCATCTGTTTTTCTAGTGAAGTGGAAAAATTTGATGTTAGTGGAAAAAGAGTAAAAGATAAATCGTTTCATTGGTTGAGCTGTTGCAAAAATTTCATTCATACCTATTGTTTGCTGAAGCTAGAAACATGTAAATCAACCAAAGATTGAATTTGTCCCGTCTGTAGAGCACGTAAGGAAATCTACCCAACGTTTTTAGTTCATGCATTGAGTAATTCTCAGACAAATGTATATGCACTTTCAGAACCAGATGAATTTATTTCTTTTGAAGTCAGTGAACTTTACGAGTACTGCTATCCCTTAGAAATCATAGCAAAGGAAATCAAACAAAGAATTGAACGCTTGTTGACATCAATGTAAATAAGGTTTTGTACATTACATTTTTTCTTCTTCAGATCTATTCCTTTGATAACATGGTGACAAATTGTCTAGAAATGTTTCACCGAGAAACCATGCGTTATTTAAACTTCGTTAGATGTCTAACAAAATGTACTGAACTCATTGACGATGGATATAAAGACATAACAAAATTAGAAGAAATGTTTTTGACAAAAGGGATAAGAGTCCATAGTCTTGATGACGAAGTGGAGCAGTTTAAAAATTTGTCAGAGCTTTATGACGTAAATCTTGACGAATTACACGATTTGGCAGATAAGTTCTTCACTAAGAATCGTGCTAGTAATTTTCTCCTCTTTTTTGAAACTCGCTTGAAGTCCATTGACAGCTTTAAGAAACATGAATCTTTGATTCAACAACTTTAAAAATACGTGTATCCTATTGTTTACTTTTTTAGATTGTCTTGGAAGAAAGTGTAAACTTATATGGAAAGTTAAGATATAATTTACTATCAAGGAAAGTTGCTTAGAATAGTGTGTTATGAAAATTCCATTTCACCAAAATATTTAACTCATCTTCTTCGACTAGAATGTTTTTTGATTGAATTGATGGAAGATCTTAAAGACAGTATTCTAAAAGGGAGAACAAAAATAGAATCATTGACAGGTTTTACTCGATTAAATCGATATCTTGAATCGACCGAAGATAGAAACTATGAAAGTTTTAACTAGGTAAACCATTTTTCCTCCCCCACTTCCTCCTGATGATGATTATTTACATACTTTTGTACTTGTTTTTTTAGATAATGATGGAAAAATATATAGAAGTGTTTGGATACATTACATATGTTTTAACGTTAAGGCAATCATTAACCATACTTAAAATTACTTGTTATGAAAATATATTGTCACCAGACCATTTCCGTTATCAACATAGAGTTAAGGACACCGGTGTACAATTTATTCATAGACTTTTTGAACAAAGTGACGAAAATTTCAAAAGAGCTTCTCTTAGATTAAATGGAATGTTGGGGTCACCACATTAAGTAGTGATGCATTTCTTTCTTTCTTAGATGGACTGCTTCATTTGTCTGAAAGAAAACAAACTTAGTTCCCTGAATCTAATGTTATGTTGTCAAAAATACGTAGACGACTTGTGTCTTTGGTCTTGGATAAAAATAGGCCAAAATAGCTTAAGTAAACTGACTTGTCCTGTTTGTAGACAATTTATTACTCCTAGAGATCTTTATAAACTTGTTCAATATTTTCATGACCGTTATACTGCTGGATATAGTTGTCTTTTTTTCTTCCTTCATTATGCAGATAATATATTGGATGTTTGATATTAAACCAAATTAAATAGATAATTCCTTAAGAACAAAAATGCTAGTTGACACCACAACAGAACTTCAGGATAACGCTGAATGTGTTATTTGTTTTAATGAAATTGAAGATAGTTTTGAGGATGTTTTTGAACTCATTTGTTGCTCAACCGAAAAGGAAAGAAAACTAACTCACCGTGAGTGTCTCTTTGAATATGTTGATGACTTGAAAGAATTTCGAGCTTCTTATGTAGGAATCCAAGTTCTTTGTCCTGCATGTCCAGAAACGGATCAAAAGTGTTTTTGTTGTCATTGTACACACGATCACAAAATGTTAGTCTCCCCGTGTCATGACTTTTTATCCGGTTACAGAAAATATTCCACTAACATTGAAGTCAAAGATTTATTGTCCCAATATTGGTGTTATTTCTTAAAGTCGTATTTCCTAGATGTTATTCTTCCTACGGTTTCTTGTTCACGAGGAAGTATTGCTAAACAAACAAGGACCATGATGAATGATTTTGAATGGGCTGAAGATAACGCCATGTATGACGACTTTCTCAATTACTCCATGAAATCGGATCCCCCTCCACCCATTTCTCGTTTTTGATTCTTTTTTATGTTATAGGGATACCTTTTTAATCTTAGATGCAAGTGCCAAAAGCAACTGACATGGAACTATGTTCTAACGTATTCATTTCATGATAATGGTCAAAACATGCCCTATCTGGTGTTTAGGTGTTCATTGAATCAATGCAATTTTCATTTTCGTCTGAATGAAAACAATTTACCATTTTCTTTCGATAATGCGAATAGTACATTTTTCACATTTTTGGAATGGCCATTATCACTCACGTTACGATAGTTCATATTGGTTTGCTTTTCTTCGTTTCCAACGCCAAATGGAATACGAACGGGAAATCCGTTGGATTTTCCAAATCTAAATTCATGTTTTTTTTCCTTTTATCTTCAGCTGTCAATGAGTGCATTACAAAATTCACCCTCTGACGAGGAAGAGGGGGAGGGGGAGGAAGAAGAGGAACATGGTATTTTTTTGACCACAGTAGATGGATACTGGAATTATTTCCAGTGTCCAGCCTGTTTGAACTATGAATGTCAGGGGTTTTGCCCCTATGATTTTTACACATTTTAAAATTTAAACAGAAGTTGAGAACGTTCCTTGAAAAAGAAAAAAAAGTAAAAATCATTTTGATCTTTTTTAATTCGATGTTTATTTTTTATTTTTAAAATTTGATTTTTTACTCAATTATTTTTTGGCTGATGATTCTACTTTTTGCACATATAATTATATCCATCATCCAAAAATCATAGGGGCACCCCCCTCATTTTGATCTTTTTTAATTCGATGTTTATTTTTTTATTTTTAAAATTTGATTTTTTACTCAATTATTTTTTGGCTGATGATTCTACTTTTTGCACATATAATTATATCCATCATATTTCATTTATATTTTCATTCACTATTTTATCTATTCCTTTTCGTATTTTTTACATATTTTTATAACTAACTCAATATGTTAATCACATCAATTAAAGATGAGAACCTAATGTAAATAGCTTTTTACGATGATGATTGATTTGTAAATAATTTTTAGACTTAGTATATTCAAATGTCAACAATAAGAGTGATTTGTATTTTTATTTAAATAAACCGTGTAATGCGTAAATTAAACAATTCTGTCTTGCTTCTTTTTGTGTGCAAGGGATGGGATGAATGGTGTTACATTTTCTTTCTTTCTTTTTCCTACTAGCTCAACCAAAAAGGAAAGAAAACTAACTCACCGTGAGTGTCTCTTTGAATATGTTGATGACTTGAAAGAATTTCGAGCTTCTTATGTAGGAATCCAAGTTCTTTGTCCTGCATGTCCAGAAACGGATCAAAAGTGTTTTTGTTGTCATTGTACACACGATCACAAAATGTTAGTCTCCCCGTGTCATGACTTTTTATCCGGTTACAGAAAATATTCCACTAACATTGAAGTCAAAGATTTATTGTCCCAATATTGGTGTTATTTCTTAAAGTCGTATTTCCTAGATGTTATTCTTCCTACGGTTTCTTGTTCACGAGGAAGTATTGCTAAACAAACAAGGACCATGATGAATGATTTTGAATGGGCTGAAGATAACGCCATGTATGACGACTTTCTCAATTACTCCATGAAATCGGATCCCCCTCCACCCATTTCTCGTTTTTGATTCTTTTTTATGTTATAGGGATACCTTTTTAATCTTAGATGCAAGTGCCAAAAGCAACTGACATGGAACTATGTTCTAACGTATTCATTTCATGATAATGGTCAAAACATGCCCTATCTGGTGTTTAGGTGTTCATTGAATCAATGCAATTTTCATTTTCGTCTGAATGAAAACAATTTACCATTTTCTTTCGATAATGCGAATAGTACATTTTTCACATTTTTGGAATGGCCATTATCACTCACGTTACGATAGTTCATATTGGTTTGCTTTTCTTCGTTTCCAACGCCAAATGGAATACGAACGGGAAATCCGTTGGATTTTCCAAATCTAAATTCATGTTTTTTTTCCTTTTATCTTCAGCTGTCAATGAGTGCATTACAAAATTCACCCTCTGACGAGGAAGAGGGGGAGGGGGAGGAAGAAGAGGAACATGGTATTTTTTTGACCACAGTAGATGGATACTGGAATTATTTCCAGTGTCCAGCCTGTTTGAACTATGAATGTCAGGGGTTTTGCCCCTATGATTTTTACACATTTTAAAATTTAAACAGAAGTTGAGAACGTTCCTTGAAAAAGAAAAAAAAGTAAAAATCATTTTGATCTTTTTTAATTCGATGTTTATTTTTTATTTTTAAAATTTGATTTTTTACTCAATTATTTTTTGGCTGATGATTCTACTTTTTGCACATATAATTATATCCATCATCCAAAAATCATAGGGGCACCCCCCTCATTTTGATCTTTTTTAATTCGATGTTTATTTTTTTATTTTTAAAATTTGATTTTTTACTCAATTATTTTTTGGCTGATGATTCTACTTTTTGCACATATAATTATATCCATCATATTTCATTTATATTTTCATTCACTATTTTATCTATTCCTTTTCGTATTTTTTACATATTTTTATAACTAACTCAATATGTTAATCACATCAATTAAAGATGAGAACCTAATGTAAATAGCTTTTTACGATGATGATTGATTTGTAAATAATTTTTAGACTTAGTATATTCAAATGTCAACAATAAGAGTGATTTGTATTTTTATTTAAATAAACCGTGTAATGCGTAAATTAAACAATTCTGTCTTGCTTCTTTTTGTGTGCAAGGGATGGGATGAATGGTGTTACATTTTCTTTCTTTCTTTTTCCTACTAGCTCAACCGAAAAGGAAAGAAAACTAACTCACCGTGAGTGTCTCTTTGAATATGTTGATGACTTGAAAGAATTTCGAGCTTCTTATGTAGGAATCCAAGTTCTTTGTCCTGCATGTCCAGAAACGGATCAAAAGTGTTTTTGTTGTCATTGTACACACGATCACAAAATGTTAGTCTCCCCGTGTCATGACTTTTTATCCGGTTACAGAAAATATTCCACTAACATTGAAGTCAAAGATTTATTGTCCCAATATTGGTGTTATTTCTTAAAGTCGTATTTCCTAGATGTTATTCTTCCTACGGTTTCTTGTTCACGAGGAAGTATTGCTAAACAAACAAGGACCATGATGAATGATTTTGAATGGGCTGAAGATAACGCCATGTATGACGACTTTCTCAATTACTCCATGAAATCGGATCCCCCTCCACCCATTTCTCGTTTTTGATTCTTTTTTATGTTATAGGGATACCTTTTTAATCTTAGATGCAAGTGCCAAAAGCAACTGACATGGAACTATGTTCTAACGTATTCATTTCATGATAATGGTCAAAACATGCCCTATCTGGTGTTTAGGTGTTCATTGAATCAATGCAATTTTCATTTTCGTCTGAATGAAAACAATTTACCATTTTCTTTCGATAATGCGAATAGTACATTTTTCACATTTTTGGAATGGCCATTATCACTCACGTTACGATAGTTCATATTGGTTTGCTTTTCTTCGTTTCCAACGCCAAATGGAATACGAACGGGAAATCCGTTGGATTTTCCAAATCTAAATTCATGTTTTTTTTCCTTTTATCTTCAGCTGTCAATGAGTGCATTACAAAATTCACCCTCTGACGAGGAAGAGGGGGAGGGGGAGGAAGAAGAGGAACATGGTATTTTTTTGACCACAGTAGATGGATACTGGAATTATTTCCAGTGTCCAGCCTGTTTGAACTATGAATGTCAGGGGTTTTGCCCCTATGATTTTTACACATTTTAAAATTTAAACAGAAGTTGAGAACGTTCCTTGAAAAAGAAAAAAAAGTAAAAATCATTTTGATCTTTTTTAATTCGATGTTTATTTTTTATTTTTAAAATTTGATTTTTTACTCAATTATTTTTTGGCTGATGATTCTACTTTTTGCACATATAATTATATCCATCATCCAAAAATCATAGGGGCACCCCCCTCATTTTGATCTTTTTTAATTCGATGTTTATTTTTTTATTTTTAAAATTTGATTTTTTACTCAATTATTTTTTGGCTGATGATTCTACTTTTTGCACATATAATTATATCCATCATATTTCATTTATATTTTCATTCACTATTTTATCTATTCCTTTTCGTATTTTTTACATATTTTTATAACTAACTCAATATGTTAATCACATCAATTAAAGATGAGAACCTAATGTAAATAGCTTTTTACGATGATGATTGATTTGTAAATAATTTTTAGACTTAGTATATTCAAATGTCAACAATAAGAGTGATTTGTATTTTTATTTAAATAAACCGTGTAATGCGTAAATTAAACAATTCTGTCTTGCTTCTTTTTGTGTGCAAGGGATGGGATGAATGGTGTTACATTTTCTTTCTTTCTTTTTCCTACTAGCTCAACCAAAAAGGAAAGAAAACTAACTCACCGTGAGTGTCTCTTTGAATATGTTGATGACTTGAAAGAATTTCGAGCTTCTTATGTAGGAATCCAAGTTCTTTGTCCTGCATGTCCAGAAACGGATCAAAAGTGTTTTTGTTGTCATTGTACACACGATCACAAAATGTTAGTCTCCCCGTGTCATGACTTTTTATCCGGTTACAGAAAATATTCCACTAACATTGAAGTCAAAGATTTATTGTCCCAATATTGGTGTTATTTCTTAAAGTCGTATTTCCTAGATGTTATTCTTCCTACGGTTTCTTGTTCACGAGGAAGTATTGCTAAACAAACAAGGACCATGATGAATGATTTTGAATGGGCTGAAGATAACGCCATGTATGACGACTTTCTCAATTACTCCATGAAATCGGATCCCCCTCCACCCATTTCTCGTTTTTGATTCTTTTTTATGTTATAGGGATACCTTTTTAATCTTAGATGCAAGTGCCAAAAGCAACTGACATGGAACTATGTTCTAACGTATTCATTTCATGATAATGGTCAAAACATGCCCTATCTGGTGTTTAGGTGTTCATTGAATCAATGCAATTTTCATTTTCGTCTGAATGAAAACAATTTACCATTTTCTTTCGATAATGCGAATAGTACATTTTTCACATTTTTGGAATGGCCATTATCACTCACGTTACGATAGTTCATATTGGTTTGCTTTTCTTCGTTTCCAACGCCAAATGGAATACGAACGGGAAATCCGTTGGATTTTCCAAATCTAAATTCATGTTTTTTTTCCTTTTATCTTCAGCTGTCAATGAGTGCATTACAAAATTCACCCTCTGACGAGGAAGAGGGGGAGGGGGAGGAAGAAGAGGAACATGGTATTTTTTTTGACCACAGTAGATGGATACTGGAATTATTTCCAGTGTCCAGCCTGTTTGAACTATGAATGTCAGGGGTTTTGCCCCTATGATTTTTACACATTTTAAAATTTAAACAGAAGTTGAGAACGTTCCTTGAAAAAGAAAAAAAAGTAAAAATCATTTTGATCTTTTTTAATTCGATGTTTATTTTTTATTTTTAAAATTTGATTTTTTACTCAATTATTTTTTGGCTGATGATTCTACTTTTTGCACATATAATTATATCCATCATCCAAAAATCATAGGGGCACCCCCCTCATTTTGATCTTTTTTAATTCGATGTTTATTTTTTTATTTTTAAAATTTGATTTTTTACTCAATTATTTTTTGGCTGATGATTCTACTTTTTGCACATATAATTATATCCATCATATTTCATTTATATTTTCATTCACTATTTTATCTATTCCTTTTCGTATTTTTTACATATTTTTATAACTAACTCAATATGTTAATCACATCAATTAAAGATGAGAACCTAATGTAAATAGCTTTTTACGATGATGATTGATTTGTAAATAATTTTTAGACTTAGTATATTCAAATGTCAACAATAAGAGTGATTTGTATTTTTATTTAAATAAACCGTGTAATGCGTAAATTAAACAATTCTGTCTTGCTTCTTTTTGTGTGCAAGGGATGGGATGAATGGTGTTACATTTTCTTTCTTTCTTTTTCCTACTAGCTCAGAATCTCTGCGAAGATGGCCATCTCGTCACTTTGGGGAAAGACGCGCTTATTATTTTTGATATAGAAAAAACAAAAAACAAAAAAAACAAATAAACCGATTCATGCGTACACTGATAAACGCAGTCTTATCCTTTCTTTTTTTCATTTTTTTATTCATTTATCAATTTTTTTATTCATTGTTATTATTTTCCTAGCCTCAGGGGGGTGCTGGTCTGGGCTGACAGGCAAGACCTCCGCGCCAGGGACCTGCAGGGCGGGCCGCCGCCCCAGCGTGGGGGACCGCCTGCTTGCTCATGCGTGCATCCCATGCCCAGCTTCCGAAGTACCGCTTCCCGAACACTCTCCGAAGATTCCCCGAACGGCTAATCCATATTTCGTCGGGAAAACCAAACACCCGAAGATTACCCGAAGGGTATACCCTTAACAGAGACCTCCTATTACTACTGATATACTCAACAAATTGTAAGTTATTTTAAAAAGGTTCAAAGTACTGATACTTCGACAAACAAAGAAAATGTGTTGGCCTAAAGGGAGGCAACTCAGTATGAGCATTTTATATAACATTTGGACTTGTTATTCAACAATGAAGTGCAACAATTACAATGTTTGAAGATTTTGTTGTGCACAATTGCAGGCCTGAAACTGCAGACTACATAAGGTTGCATACCAAATTTTGTTGGATTACGTTCCCACGCTACTTTTAAAAGTTGGTTGCCTTTTATGGATAGTTTTGATTCTTGTTTACCTATTGTGACCTGGACATGTTTAGTTTTGGATTAGTGCAATTTTTTGGGAAACTAGTATAAAAGCCAAAATTGTCACCATAGCAGTGTTCACTTTGAGAAGCCCTCACTGTGTACTACCAAAAAATGCCTGCACCGTTTGCAGAGCATGTGGTATGTAATCATAAATCTATATTTTATTATCATTTCTCGGCCTCTTCTTCCCAGCAGTTTTTCTTGACACCACTTTTAAAAGGAATTCATTTCTTTCCATTCAGATAAATGTCAGTGATGAGCAAATCTATGGATTTTTAACAGAGCTAAATATCTACCTCCAGCATCAAATGGAGCAATTTGATGAAGTAAGTATCTAATCTCTTCATACTACAGTGAGATAAATTTCTTTATTTTTAGAAATTAACATAGTTTCTACTTTCGAAAACCTCACCAATGTAAAAATAAGTCAGTTATGCGCCCTCGGTGAATATATCACATAACCCCTCGCTTCAGGCCGATAACCCTCACATGCACATGGTCATATGTAGCCTCTCCCATATTGAACTGTGTTAGAGCAGAACTTTCCCAATACAAACCAGAACACAAGATGGTAAGAGGAGTTACATTGCTGACTTGCCTATTTAGTTTTGACTCTATTTAAACAAATCGCTTTGGTTCTCTTGTTAGGATCGTCATGATGGAACGTGCACTGCAGTGTGTGGCGACCTTTATATACCACCTGGTATATAATACAGTAGCAAATGAAGGTAAGCTAGCACGGCTCATACATTGACATTCCTAATTTTATTGAGTAATCTAGGCAGCACGCGCGCAAGGATTGGCCTGTGCAGCATGGTACATGGTGCATGTTAGCAAGTATACCCTGGGTAGCAAGTGCGTATTGGAGAATTTAGTCTCATGAGGTATCCCAAACAATACCCCTTGGATTCCCTAAGTCTGTGCAAACACAAAATACCTTTATATTTCTAAGCAGCAAATCTTTGAGCCAGCAGTCACATGGTACACAATTACCTAGTAAACTGGGAGGCTGAAGAATGAAAACGGCCTTTCAAACACTGAATAAAGTTTCAGCAAGTCAAGCTTGACTCATCCGTTAGCGGTTTGTTTTATATTGGAAATATTGATTTTGTGCCTTGTGAATGTTAGCAGCAAAGGTTCTATAATTACAATGCAATAAAGAGATTGCTTTTCAAAATTTCAGCAAATCAACATCCAGACGCAGATGAACCAGACATGTGATTCAAATTGTAAATATATATTATATAAAGAAACAACATATTGTAACATATTGTAAATATTAACTCTTTACTGTTACCTGTAAAAATAGAATTTTGGGAAACAAAATATATTTTATGGAGAAAAAATAAAAGCGCTGGTATAATTATTAGCGAGGTTTACTTCCGGTGACGTCAGCAAGAGTTCTTGGGATTGATGTATTGGAATGCAATGCTAGCCCCCTATAGGCATTCCTGTTTTCCCGCCACTGTTCAGTTGGCAGCTTGTCGTTGACTTATTGTACAAGGTGAGAGTAGAAATTTTTCGCTTTTATGCGATTTATCATTGTTATTTTTCTGTATAATTTCATGAAATGGCTAACAATAGTGTTTTTGTTCTATTTCCGATTGAAAGTCCTCGACCTTTTGAGGTGAATCAGAGTAATCTTCCGTTGTATTTTTATCTCCGACCGAGGTAGGGTTTCTCTAACTGCGTTTTTTTCTTATGACTTTATTCCGATTAAATTTCTTCAACCGTTTTGGGGTAATCGGTTAGTCCTTTGCTACGTTTTTCCGATTGAATTTCTTCAATTTTTTCTGAAGCAACCAGTCTTATGTGGCATTTATTTCCAATTGGATTCTTCAGCTTTTTGGAGCAATCGGTTTACAAATTTTCCCGATTGGATTTCTTCAACTGTTATGAAGCAATTGGCATGATTTGACAATTTCGCATCGGTAAACAAGGCCGTTCAATTTTTCTTTGCAGTTAATACACCATGTTTAAACCCAAAGTCATGGTTCTTGGTCATTCGTTTGTCCGTCGTTTACATGCCGACCTAGAAGGGAGTTTTGATCGTCGTACAGCACCACATTTTAATCTTGATCAGTGTGCAATTAAACTTTTCGGTGTAGGGGGGCGGACCGTTCAGAAGCTTCACCAGCACGACTAAAAAGTCATGAAATTACAAGAAAAAGCTTTAAAACTTATAAAGCGAAGCATTGGACTCGAGCATGAAATCAGTCAGCGAGAACCAACGCGTGCAACACCCCAAGTCACACCATCGCCTAACGAAGAGCTGTCATACAATTTAGAACGAAAGTCAGAAAGACAGATAAAAAAGTTTGGTGCTTTTTCATGTGCATCCGAAGCCAAAATAACAGGACTTACAGGCTCTACAAACTTTTTAAAAGATAGTATGAATAGTTTAGAGAATGTTTTTGAATCTGTAATCCACGATGTAAAGCAGAAATGCAAACTAGATAATCACAACGATCGTATGCACATTATGGTCAACTCTGATGAGTTACTAAAACCTCTGGGCTCGAGGCTTGTAAGTGTATCGGAAATGTCGCCAACATTAATTTTATCAGAAATTTCAAAAGTTTTGCAGTCTCACGAGAGCTTGAAGCTAGATGAGACTTTTACTATTCACGTGCTAGCTCTCAAAACTCCAGTGGGAAGGGGAAAGGCCCTAAAGGTCTAAAAAACTACAACAAACATACAAAACTGAAAAAAGCATCATTAGAATCCGCAACAAGGATTCTTTGTGTTTAAGCAGAGCTTTGGTCACTGGTTGGGAAATGGCATTGAATGGACCCAAACTGAAGCAGCTAAAATTAGGGAGACCTATTCAGAAACGAATGGCGATTGAGTTACATAAAAAAGCTGGAGTAGGGCCGCACAGTTGTGGTTTAAAAGAACTCTCTAAGTTTCAGGCGGTTATGCCGGAGTTTCAGATTATCGTGATCAGTTTTCCCGCCAATAATTCCATCATCTTTGAAGGTAAACATAGCAACAAAAAAATGGTACTATATTTCAATGGAGAGCATTTTGATCTTGTGAATCCTAACAAAATGTCTGCATTTTTTGGAAAGCAAAATTATTGTAAGGAATGCAATCGTTTTTATTCTAATGCCAAATATCACCCCTGTTTTAACATCTGCAGAGTTTGTGAACGTAAGAGCTGTGCTATTGCCGGAACATTCGTGGAATGCTCCGATTGCCACCGATTTTGTCGTTCACAGGAGTGCTTGGATGCTCACAAGAAAGATCAAGTGAAAAATGGAAAAAAGTTCCATTCCAAATGTTCAAATGTTTTCGTTGTACTAACTGCAATGCAATTATCCCTAGCCAACAAAAGTCTGCACACAGATGTGGTGCATATGCCTGTCATATTTGCAAGCAGTATGTCATGTCGGGCCATCTTTGTTTTATGAGGGGGCAGCCAATAGCCCCTCCTTCCGAAAAACTAATGTTTTTTGATTTCGCAACCGATCAATCAATTGGAGAGCACAAAGTAAACTTTGCAGTGGCTCAGACATTTCAAGGTCAAACGGGAATACTGTGGGAATCGTCATGTAGTTTGCAAAGTCGTTCGCCTGAGTAAAAAATCCACAAGTTTCTTTTTTGCACTTTATGAACTGCTTCTGGCTGGCTTTACTTTCAAACATCTTAAGTCCTTCTGAGTCATGGCATAGGCACGGGTACTTATCCAGGGAAACCATTTTTGTACAACTCTTCAACACACGATGCAGTAGACAAGTGATGACAAAAACGTCCATTTGTTCATTTTATAAAGACAGACCACATGATTTTCCTAGCCAAAAAGGTGCAGGCACGGCCTTTGGGTTAAAATGAGTACAGAAAACATCAGCAGATATAGGGCTCTTTGTAAAATCAGTTCATTAGTACAAAGTCACTGTTCAAATTTCTTTAGTCATCATCTTTAAGTACATCTAGTTCAATCAGTTTTTCAGCCAAGGAAACTGGATCTTTGCATTGAATGAAACACCAAACTTTACTGTAGTTCTCATCCAATTTAAAGTCATGACATGCCACGTTGAAGCAGTGCCAGTCGCCCAGCGCTAACTCTCCTTTCATTTTTTGACCAATGTATTGAAATGTACAGCCATGTAGTTCTTTTTCATCACCACCCGATTCTATGTAGTTTTGAAGAAGGATATAAACGGGGTGTTCTTCCATTTGTCGCTTAAGTTTCTCGTTGGCATTTTCTTTTTCTGCACTCATTTTAGCCCTGTTTGTCAATGTCCGGTTTGTGAGAACCCGAATTCGTAGTGTTACAGTCTAAGAATACGAGCGCAAAAGTGAATCATCTGCGTCATAGAAATTTCTTATCAATCATGCACTGTTTACCAAAGATGTGGTGACGATGGGAGTCAAATCTCTTGGATGAGCCGTTACTAATTAGGTTTGATGAAATTAAACTTTTCATCATCCCTGAACCAAAATTGAACTATGCCACTAATGTTCACAGTAACCATTGTTTTTGAGAATGAATGTGTACAAGCACATGCTGACATATTTGTTAAACGCTGTGCTGAAAAAATTATCTCTTTCGTTACCCTTTTCGATAAAAGAGCAGAAAACGTGAACGACGCCTGCAGATGTAAAGATTTGAAAGGTTTGGATATTCAACGGATTGTTGTTTTCAGTATCTCATGATTTTGGTGGTGGATTTTGTAATTAAAGTTTTCATCAGTACACTAAAGGAATGCTAATAATCGAATAAGAAATGAAAAGAAAGTACTTATCTGTGATCAGATAGACAATTCCTACCAATAGTAAACTGACGTGAGTAAAAACTCATTACGTTGATGATCAGTACAGCTATTGAGCGTACGCAGACATGTTTGTTAAAGTCGACAAAAACACGTTTTTCAAATACTGTTCAATCTATCAGAACTGTACACACAGTCGACAACCATGGCCCCGGCCGCACCGCGTCAAAGTAAGTCCAAGTCTGTGCTTTTACAATTTGAGCTCCAATTCTATTCGATTTCTACTAATTTTATCACTATTTTCTTCTTCTAATTCTTCTTCTTAGATTGTCCTGTGTGCCAACGGCTTTTATCGCCAGCGTGTATAATGCTGCCCTGCCAACACAGGGCATGCCTAACATGTTACCAATTTGCACGAGAAACAGGGCTCATCTCAAATTCGTTCACCATTTGCCAGTACATACTTCTGATAATAGGTGCTATTATTGTGGTTTGCATTTACCGGGCGGAGAAAATATAATTGTTTTTCAAGATATGTATTTTCAAGTAAATCAAGAAAATTAAATAAGTTTTGATCGATCATACCATTTGATTGCTGAGTTTTGATTTTTGTAACAGATTTTCGAAAAACAACATGTATAAATTGTTTTTTCCACTTGGCATGACTGCATGTGTGCTAACATATCATTTTTCTCTTTTAAAAAAAAAAACTTTTCTAACGATTAAAAACTTTCTTTATGATTAAAAATGTTGATTAAATTTCTTACTCATTTTTCAGTGTCTAGTGAACAGCAACAAGAAGAGAGCAAAGGGCAACAACCCATGGTTGCACAAAATCCACTGCAGGGCCATACATGTGCAACAGTAAACAAGTGAACAAGCCCAAGTTATTGCAATAAGTGATGATGAGGATGAAGACATGGATCTGGACACACAGATCCAGAAGGCAAACACAATGGTGAGTCAAGGCCCGTGTCATCAGATTTTTGAAAAAAACATGTATAAATTGTGGGGTTTTTTTTTTCACTTGGCATGACCACATGTGTGCTAAGATATCATTTTTCTCGTTTCAAAAAAAACCTTTTCTAACGATTAGAAACGTTGATTAAATTGCTTCCTCATTTTTCAGTGTCTAGTGAACAAAATGAGCAAAAAGAAGAGAGAGAAGAGCAACAACCCGTGGTAGCACAAAATCCGTGGAAGGGGCATGCGCAACAGTAAACAAGTGAACAAGCCCAAGTTATTGCAATAAGTGATGATGAGGATAAAGACATGGATCTGGACACACAGATCCAGAAGGCAAATACAATGGTGAGTCAAGGCCCCTGTGCCATCTGTTTTTCTATTGAAGTGGACAAATTTGATGTTAGTGGAAAAAGAGTAAAAGATAGATTGTTTCATCAGTTGAACTGTTGCAAAAATTTCATTCATACCTATTGTTTGCTGAAGCTAGAAAAGTGTAAATCAACCAAAGATTCAGTTTGTCCCATTTGTAGAGCACGTAAGGAAATCTACCCAACCTTTATAATAATAATAATAATATAATAATTTATTTCTTATATAGCGCTATTTACATATAGAGATCAATAGCGCTTTACAATGTATCTAAAAATAATAAATAAAATAACTAACTAATAAATCTATAAAATATACTACAAAATAAAATATACTACAAACCTTTTTAGTTCATGTGTTGAGTAATTCTCAGGCAAATGTATATGCACTTTTAGAACCGGATGAATTTATTGCTTTTGAAGTCAGTGAACTTTACCAGTTCTGTTATCCCTTAGAAATCATAGCAAAGGAAATCAAACAAAGAATTGAAAGCTTTGACATCAATGTAAATAACAGGGCGAATTCGAATATAATACTTTTACACTGAATCAAGCCATAGAAAGCTTACTGACAGCTACTAAAGTTACTATATGCATGGTATACCCATTTTGATACTAGCTATATCCATGATGTTTGACTGAAAGATTCTGCACTCGGGCTCTTTGGGAAGTTAAAGTTTTCACTTCTTCTCTAGGATGACTGAGAGCAGCAATGTTTGGTATTCATTCATTCAAAGTATTCATTCTAACAGCATGATACCAATATATCTTTATTGCTAGAGTGAGACAATTCAGAAAAATTTACTTTCAGTTTTACCAAATGAACATTCAGTTTTGTTATTGCATGATAACGTCAGTTATGAAAACCGCATGTTCTTCTAGTAGTGTTCATGATGACAATGTATGCTTTTATTGTAGTTTCCCGGAAACAATTGTGTAAATCCAAAACTAAACATGTCAGGATATATTTAGTTAAACATGCATGTGAAAGTGGGAAAGGAAACAAGCTCAGGGTTTCAGATTGATATGTAGGCCAAACCCTAATAAGATATTAATTGATACTATAGTTCTATATAGTTCTTAGCAAACAGGCACTCCTTATTATAGTCTCTTACAATAAATTGAGCATTGAAGGGCATGACATGACGTGACATATAATTAAATGACATTTGAACAACATAGCTTATAGTTACACGATTATGAAATGAAATCATTAACGACCATATAATCATAAACCCAGAACAAAAGATCAGTTGCTCCATTTTCTCGCCTACTATTAGAGTATTCCTTTACAATGGCTCAAGATTATGGGTGGCCAAGTGGAACGAGGGCTCCGCCAAATCTGTATGATTTTGTTCATAGTTTTTATATTTTATGCCCTTTTAAATTATCAATCTAATAAGTATCCTGTGGAACTATTTTACTCAAGTATTTCGAGTAGTGTTAACTGTAACTACTTCTCTGGAGCTATTCAATGTCTAAGTCATGGAGCTACTGGAGCTACTCGTCGACGCCATTGTACTTCGAAGATTGTTCTGGCTTTGTGTCGGCTTATTAATCATACTACCTGTGCTCTATTTCTTCTGTATTTGTCTGGAGATTTGGAGCTCAATCCTGTCCCTGCTAGAGAATGTCGCTCGCTCAGAACAAGATGTACTATTTGCAAAAGAGCTCTAAAGAATAATCGTCCTCTGGTCAATTGCTCATTGTGTGCCCTCCCTCAATCAGCTATTACATTCCTCACTGACACTATAAGAAGAAATATTGATGATGGTTGCATTACTGGGGCTATTTTTGTGGACTTTCGAAAGGCCTTTGACACCATAGATCATAAGATGTTGCTGTACAAGCTTGGTATGTTTGGAATCTGTGATAATGAGCTTCAGTGGATGGAAAATTATCTTTGCAATCGCATGCAATCTGTATTCACCGGTGGTGTACTGTCCAGCCCTCAGCCATTGGTTTCTGGTGTCCCACAAGGTTCCGTTTTGGGCCCATTGCTGTTTTCACTATTGCTGGGGTGCATCCATACCTTTGGGAATCCAAAAACAATGAAGGGGTAGCCATGTTGGATGACCAAACAATTAACGCTAATGAGAAATCTTTTGTTGAAGGTCAACCAAGATGGCTGCCTTGACGTCACATGCTCCCCAGCAATATGTTACAGATCTGCCTGATTGTTTGCAAAATTCAGAGGTTTTGATGTATGCTGATGATACAGTCATTACTCCGCATCTGACACTTCTCAACTGATGAGAACTTAAACTTCTCGAAAGCTGGTCAAGAAAGAACGATTTATATATTCACTGCAAGAAGACTGAATCTGTCTTGTTTGGAACACATCAAAAACTTAACCAATACGACTTTGATACTATGAGTGACATTTATTTAGGAGATCAAATTCTCAATCGTAAGCCATTTTATAAGTATTTAGGTATCTATTTCGATCAAACGCTGTCTTTTAATGAGCACTTTACTAGACTTACTAACAAAGTTTCTAGTCAGCTTGCCATGCTTAGTAGGATTAGGAATAATTTGACAGTATATGCTTTTGAAAAGGTTTTCTCTACTATGATTTTGCCTAAATTAGATTACTGTGACTTTGTTTGGAACACTAATTTATCACAATCTAAATATCATGGACTGGAGGGCCTACAGAAGAGGGCCGCCAAAATTATCTTAAAAGAAAATAACTTAGACCTTAAAGGTTTACTTAATCAATTAGGTTAGAAATCTATTAATGTACGTAGCTTTATTCATAAGTTAATATTTGTTTTTAAATGTTTAAACTCTCTAGGCTCAGATGATTTTCATAATTATTTTAGTAAATCAGACCATATCCATAATACTTCAGACCATATCCATAATACTAGGCATAATGGCAAAGATCTTGTTATTCCTAAAGTCCGAACAGAGTCTGCTAGGAAAAGTTCTTTCGTTTCTGGGGCCGCACTATATAATAGTTTGCCATCCTCTCTTAAAGAGGTTCATTATTGATTTTCCAAACGAAACTTAAGGAATTTTTCTCTTAGGTTTTAAAATGTTTATATGCTTTTTATAATATTTTATTAGATTTTATCAATATAGTTCATAGTAAGTTTTTAATCATATAGATATATTAGTTATAAATAGTTAGATATTGATGCCAGTCCCATTTAAGATTATTTTATTTTAATTTATTTTACCCAGGGTGCTTTTTGATAACAGCCACAAGCTGATGAGCCTACCCTGGTTAAATATCTTATTATTATTATTATTATCCTTGTTTCTTCTGTTTACAACATCCAAAGATGCATGTTTCAATCAAGAATTACTTAGCAAGAAAAACTAAGTCAAAGGCTAAAAATGATATGATTAGTGATCAGAGGTGTAAAAGTATCTGTAAACAAAATGACCAAAACATAAAAGAACAATGCAACGGAAGTAGGATAGTACTAGTGAGTACACAAGCTAATAAGTTTGGCTTCCTGAGAACCTTATTCAGTATGTGTAAACAAACTCCTGTATATGAATTCTCTGACTGACAACCTAACTTGTCATTTTGCATTTTCTAATGGAACGTAGAAGAGTAAGCTATCCTTGTTTCTTCTATTTACAACATCCAAGGATGTTTAAAAACAGAAGGCTATTGAAAGCCCATTTGACATTTTTCCATCATTTGCCAGAACACACGTCTGACAATAGATGTTATTATTGTGGGCATGATTCTGACAGAAATTTCTAGATCGTTTTGTGCGGGAAGCTGTTGCTAAAAAGATCGAAAATGGGAATTGGATTAATATTTGTGCAAAAAGATAAACTAAGGCTTTGAATTTCAGATGGGATTTGTACTGGGAAAATCTCAAGGGTGTTAAGGCTTGGCATTTTTCAATTTCTCAAAAATTTAGCATTTCTAAATATCTTCATGTGGTTTGAGCGTCTGGTGTTCAAATTAAGCATGAAGGTAATACTCGAGATCCTTAGGATATGAGATGCCAAAACAATGGTAAAGGATATGGATATGCATTTCGTAATGGAACGTAGAAGAGTAAGCTATCCTTGTTTCTTCTGTTTACAACATCCAAGGATGTTTAAAAACAGAAGGCTATTGAAAGCGCATTTGACATTTTTCCATCATTTGCCAGAACACACGTCTGACAATAGATGTTATTATTGTGGGCTTCATTTACCAGGGGGTCTGCACGAAATCTTTGTGCACATTTCCAAATGCCATGGACCCAGTCGAGATTCCCGATAAATGAAAGGGTGTGCTCAGTGATGATTATAACTCATGGTCGATCTTAATTATATGATCGCGATTTTGTTATTTGAGAGCACCAAAACAAATACTTAGAGAACTAGAATAAGATTTAAAGAAAGGATGATAATAAACAATTAATGAATAAGTTGGTAATGTTCGTTCAGTTTTTGAAATTTCCACACTGGAACATGACAAATTTATGTTCAGTTGTTTCTTCAAAATTTGAGCCTCCCCCACAATAAATACCTGCGGGCCACCTTAAAATACAAAATTCTGGCGGTGGCTGAAAGTCCTGCATGATTCTGACAGAAATTTCTAGATCGTTTTGTGCGGGAAGCTGCTACTAAAAAGATCGAAAATGGGAATTGGATTAATATTTGTGCAAAAACATAAACTAAGGCTTTGAATTTCGGATGGGATTTGTACTGGGAAAATCTCAAGGGTGTTAAGGCTTGGCATTTTTCAATTTCTCAAAAATTTAGCATTTCTAAATATCTTCGTGTGGTTTGAACGTCTGGTGTTCAAATTAAGCATGAAGGTAATACTCGAGATCCTTAGGATATGAAATGCCAAAACAATGATAAAGGATATGGATATGCATTTCGTAACGGAACGTAGAAGAGTAAGCTATCCTTGTTTCTTCTGTTTACAACATCCAAGGATGTTTAAAAACAGAAGGCTATTGAAAGCGCATTTGACATTTTTCCATCATTTGCCAGAACACATGAAAAATCAAGCCACGTTGTAGTTTATGGGACTTTCGATGCTCAATTGATTTTCTAAGAAATGGAAAAGCGGAATGCAGTGTATAGCCGACTATAATACAATACAATTACAACTTGAACAGCAGCTTTTTACAAGACTAAGCATTTCATCCCGCTCTTAAAGAAGCACAAATATATGTTTGTAGTCTATAGATGATAATTTGTACCAAAAACAATGATTTAATTCACTGATTCACTAATTTTCTGGATAAAGAAAATTAAATTAACTTATGCATTAAACTGACTTTAGGGTCTGGTATAAAACGCGCAACACATTTTATATATTTCAAAAAGTTAAAAGTACATACTTCGAGCAACAATGAAAATTTGTTACACAAAGGGTGGTAACTATGAGCGTAACATTCAAACTTGTTATTGCAAAGTTTGGTGATTTTGTTGTCTGCAATTGCAGGCCTTTGAACGGACTGCATAATGAGGTTGCCTGGTACTTTGGCCTGATTGTGTTGGATTACATTCCCATGCTAATTTCAAAAGCTGGTTAACATTTATGGTTAGTTTTGATTCTTGTTTACCTTATCATACCTGGACATGTTTAATTTGGGATTAGCACAATTTTTTGGGAAACTAGTATTAAAGCCTAAATTGTCACCAAAATAGTGTTCACTTTGAGAAGCCCTCACTGTGGACACCTGCACGATGCCTGGCCTGAATGCTGAGCATACGGTACGTAATCATAAATCTTTATTTCATTATCATTTCTTCTCTTTTTTCCCCACAGTTTGTCTTCACACCACTTATAAAAGGAACACAATAAACACGTATTTCCCGTTGTTTATGCAAGTAGAAATTTGTCAAAGAGTGAGAAAAATTACTCAGTAATAGAAAAGGAATGTCTAGCAATAGTTTTTGCCATTAAGAAATTTCAGAGGTATTTGTTTTGGGGTCAAGTTCATAATACAATGCAATCATAGACCTCTCTCATACATAAATAAAGCTAAACTTGAAAGCTCGAGAATAATGAGATGGGCACTTTTCCTACAAAACTACCAGTAGTTCGAAGTAGTGCCAATTACGGGGGCTGAAAACAAGCTAGCAGACTAAGTCACCAAGAACCATAAATGAAATTTATACAAGAATTGACGCTTACATACAATATAAATATATATGTATATAAAATGTTGCACATTTTTTTCAAGGGGGGACGAGTGTAAAATATGTTCCAAGAGAAAACAATTGTAAGGATATTTAAGCCATTATTAATGTTATTCAAGTGGTCAGTACTGGACGCCAAAGAGTACTGACACACAGAAGAAGATCAAAGCACAAGCTAAAGAAGATGAAAAAGGAGAAGAAACAAGGAGAAGATACTGGACATCGACAGAGTGCTCGGCAAGGCGAAGACCAAAGAAAGAAGAACAAAGAAGAAGAAAAGGAGAAGAACACAGACAATTGGACTAGTAAAACTGTAAGCTATCGTCTCAAGTTTATTGAATAAATGTTTTCGCCCCCTGGTATTCTGATGCTTTCTGTTTCAAGAACAACTCATGTCGAGACATTATAATCACGACTTGACATAGCAACAGTCAGTCAGGTGTTGGACTTAAAGGATCATGAACTCGGATGGTTAGCAAACCACTTGGGGCACGATACAACTGTCCATGGAGAATATTATCGATTGTGACGTCACTAACTATCAAACTAGCTAAATATCTTAGGTTTCACCGTAACACTCCACCTCGCCTCAAACGATAGTTATGTGTTAGTTATCTACATATACATTTTGTGCGTCAGTAATCAGTCTTACAAATTTTTATGAGTTCTTAATATTTTATTTTTATTGTTTCTTCACGGTACTACTCTCCTTTTCCGATGGCACTAGGACCACAAGGCGTTGCACTGGTCAGTCCACTGTTACAAACCCATGACCGGTGTAGCTTCATACTGATTCATTTGGCTTAGGATTTTTGTATTGAAGTTGGTCCTTTCTTACTTTTCCATCTTTGCCTGGATTGGCGGTTATGACTCTCCCAATTTTCCAGTTACCACGAGCCTGATTGGAGTCTTGAATCAGGACGATGTCGTTGACTTGCACATTACGATGTGACGTGTGCCATTTTGTTTGGAATGATAGAATAGACCTGGTGCCAGTTACCGACAACCTGTCTAAACTAAGGCAACATTTATTACAAAAGATCAAGTTCCTGACAGAGGAAGTTTCTCTTCGTCCAACAATACAAAAATGGCAGAAATTGGCCGAATTCCTACTCTGCAGGCTGATTGTTTTTAGCAAAAGGCATGGGGGAGAGGCATCGAAGATCCTGGTGTCTTCTTTTACGGAAAGACCAAACTGGAATGATGGACAGGTTGCGTTAGTGCAAGATGGTCTTCTAGACCTAGAAAAGGTGCTTTGTAAAAGGCTTGATCTCATGGAAATACGGGGAAAAAGGGGGAGGAAAGTACCTGTTCTACTGACCAGCGAGGTCAAGGCTGGGATAGAGGTGCTCATAAACACAAGATCAACAGTTGGCATTGACAAAAAAAACCCGTACATATTTGCTAACTCGAAGAAGGGTTTTATCAGAAGCTGGGAGACGTTGAACAAAATTACCACTAATGAGGAACTTGGCCTTAAGCTACCGAAGTCAATAACAAGTACTCGGTTGAGGAAATATTCGAAACCCAATGGCTCTTTTGAAATACCTCGGCAAGGAAAATGTGCATTATTCACTTCCACAAGTTCTCTAGTGCTTTTGTTAGCTATTGACTTTAGCAACTCATTTTTTTTCCTTGTGAATCTGTACTGGGCAGTTCGACGAACAGTCTTGGCTTCTTCGGCCATCATATGAGAATGGGTTTCGAATAATAATAAATAAATGCAAATACTGTAATGCGTAGTCTGTCAAAAGAGTTATCATCATCATCACTTATAGCCTTTAACAAAAACATGAATTTGTGACAAAAAAGTTTTGTTTCCTTCCCAGATAACCTGTAATTGAGGGACCCATTTCTACCTTGATGTAACCACTTTTTTACTTTCTTGTACAGTCTGGATGCTTATATTTGCTTTAGAACAGACAAATACCTTGACAACTGACCGAATGGCCAAATGGCCTCAAAGGGATCATTTGAATAATCTTCATTAGGTGTTAAACTTTTCTAATCCCTTGCACTATTGTTTTGAGATGGCAACCGAACAATAGTCAAATGCTGATACGTTGATGATTGTGTTGTTGTGGTGGTGGTCGTGAACAACAGCGTTGAAAATGATGTACAGTCACTTCGTACTACAGAGATGTAAATAAACAGGAACAGTTTAAGGGATTTGCAGACAGGTCGATGTGGCTTACAGTAGGAAGTTGATGGTGCAGTATCAAAAGTTCAGGGCAACCAGTCGATTGGATTTAAAAGCGACAAACTTGAATGGTGCAGTGCAGTTTGTGACCTTTGTCAGAATGCTGTAGAGAAGTCGATCTGCACAATCAATCAAGTTTCCTGTATATGTGCAATGTTGAAATGGACAACATGGTTCAGTAATCGTCAAGTGAGTGCGAAGTTTAGTGAAAAGCACAAAAAGCACAAGATTCCTCATCATCATAACTTAAACAACTAAAACAACTAAATTGTCTCTAATCAGCATTATCAGCATTCACAAGCACAAATTTCAACAACAACAATTAGCTAAAATTTCATGTCAACGTTTAATGAATCCAATCTTGATTGAATGCATGTGTTTTGTACAAAGTACAGTAAGTAAAAATTAAAAATTAAAAAAATTAAAAATAAAAAGTGCTAGGGTTTATGGAGTAAAAACATTGTGATTGTCTATGTGTAAAGTATTACATAGACTTGTAATCACACGTTTTGGTTTTGTTGATTGGTCTATTTTTTCCATTTGTTTTACTCTGGTATTTATTAAAATCAAATCTTTTCTGCAACGCAGGACAAACAACATGCAAGAGCAAGAAAGACAAGGCAAAGCTGCAGAGTTGGAAGGTGAAAGAGAAAATGACAGTGAAGAAATCAAAGTGTTACACCACTTTTTATGCTCCTTTGGCTGTATGGAATCTCAGCAATTTTGGAGGGAATTAGAAGATTTCAGTGGCTACTGCTGAAGTATTGATACCAATGACACTATTATCATGCTAATAATTTAGCTTTTTGAATGAAATCCTTACAATTACTGATTGTAAATGCACAATAATGTCCTTTAAAAGTTATATTTTAGCAACAAAAAATCATTAGAAGAACTCTAGTAAACCTCGAGGTAATTCCATTCTCACTTCATATTTCTTTTGTTACGGACTATCTTACATACTTGCAAGGCTGATGGCATAGTGGTACCTGGCTACTAAGCCAGTACCACAAAAATGAATGGCAATTGAGTTGCACAAAAAAGCCAGAGTACAGTTACATAGTAAACTTTGCATTGTAAAAACTGATTTACAAACAATGTACTTCTATGGATATTTCCTGTGCTCATCTTTCATCCACTCCGGTTTACCGGCCAAAGGCTGTGGCTATACCTCAATCTCATGCAAAATCATGTGTTTTTCTTCTGTGTTTATAAAATCAACAAACTGACATTTGCTGCCATTACTCACTGATTACACTTTTTGTTAAAGAAATAAAAACATGGTTTCCCTGGATAATACACATGCCTCTACCAATGTTTGAGAGTAAAACCAACCAGAAGCACTTCATAAAATGCAAAAAAGGAACTTGTGGATCCTTTACCCACATCAATGACTTTGCAATGACTATCCTTCAAGAAAAGGTGTTTATGTTACATATTCATACTTCAAAGTTTAGGACAGAAAGCTTTGCTTCTTCATACTTTAATTGTATAGTTCCCTTGTGGAATAATTTACCAGTTGAGCCTAGGCTTTCCTCTTCAGTCTCGTCATTTAAGTGCTTCATATTTGCCTTTTACTATGATACTTTTTTGTTCACCTTTAAGACTCAAGACACATGTTCTTGGGTGTCTGCTTGTTGCTGCGCCACTTGTAGGCCTGCTTAGTTTTTCCCTTTTTCATATAACTTATAAATTATTTGTTTAGTAGTTTTGTTTAGTTTGGTTTTTTAATTTTATTTTGGAGACTATTTTATAGGTGGCCACCACCTGTCTAGGTCTCCTCAGCATTTTTGTTGAAAGCTAAATAAAATTGGATAAATAATGTGGCCACCACCTGTCTAGGTCTCCTCAGCATTTTTGTTGAAAGCTAAATAAATAAATAAATACATGTTACACAACATTATTTATCCAATTTTATTCAATATTTTTGGCGATATATTTTACTTATTTTACAATTTATCTTATTTTATATTTTATCCATTTTTTTAGACTTGTAATCACATGTTTTGGTTTTGTTGATTGGTCTATTTTTTCCATTTGTTTTACTCTGGTATTTATTAAAATCAAATCTTATCTGTAACGCAGGACAAACAACATGCAAGAGCAAGAAAGACAAGGCAAAGCTGCAGAGTTGGAAGGTGAAAGAGAAATCACATTTTATGCTCCTTTGGCTGTATGGAATCTCAGCAATTTTGGAGGGAATTAGAAGATTTCAATGGCTACTGCTGAAGTAATGATACCAATGACACTATTATCATGCTAATAATTTAGCTTTTTGAATGAAATCCTTACAATTACTGATTGTAAATGCATTGTAAATGCACAATAATGTCCTTTTAAAGTTACGTTTTAGCGACAAAAAACACCGAACAAATTTGGTTGCACAACTCGTTCTTTGTATCCATTGAGGAAAGAAGGAAGGGTAGACGCAAAGTGGTAGTTAGCGAGTACAGAAGGTATGACGAAGATGATCTTCCTGAGATAAGCCTGACGATAAACATGGAGAAAATCGAAGATCTTAAAGAAATGTGTCAAGAGATACTGGACAAAGTGATACCGTCTGTGCAAGAGAATGTGTTACCCCTAAACAAAAAACAAGACGAAGCCGATATTCAAGAGCCAAAAGACAAGAAACAGAAGTTGAATGACGACCAGATCGCTAGACCATGAGCAGAAAACCTGACCACTTGAAACTTGAACTGCCCCCCTCACATCAAATCATTTGTGATGAGGTGGAGTTAACAGAAAGAGAGAAAACGTTAGAAAATAAGTTACAGGCAATTTACAGCGACGAAGCATGGAAATGACTGGGTGAGCTACACCTAAAGAATTGCTTTCTGTGTCTTTATGATCACCCCAGTCAGAAAGACCACGATTTATGTTTAGATGTGAATGACTGGGCCACAGCAAAGTATTACATAGACTTGTAATCACATGTTTTGGTTTTGTTGATTGGTCTATTTTTTCCATTTGTTTTACTCTGGTATTTATTAAAATCAAATCTTTTCTGTAACGCAGGACAAACAACATGCAAGAGCAAGAAAGACAAGGCAAAGCTGCAGAGTTGGAAGGTGAAAGAGAAAATGACAGTGAAGAAATCAAAGTTTTACACCACTTTTTATGCTCCTTTGGCTGTATGGAATCTCAGCAATTTTGGAGGGAATTAGAAGATTTCAATGGCTACTGCTGAAGTAATGATACCAATGACACTATTATCATGCTAATAATTTAGCTTTTTGAATGAAATCCTTACAATTACTGACTGTAAATGCACAATAATGTCCTTTAAAAGTTATATTTTAGCAACAAAAAATCATTAGAAGAACTCTAGTAAACCTCGAGGTAATTCCATTCTCACTTCGTGATCACTTCATATTTCTTTTGTTACGGACTATCTTACATACTTACAAGGCTGATGGCATATTGATACATGGCTACTAAGCCAGTACCACAAAAATGAATGGCAATTGAGTTGCACAAAAAAGCCAGAGTACAGTTACATAGTAAACTTTGCATTGTAAAAACTGATTTACAAACAATGTACTTCTATGGATATTTCCTGTGCTCATCTTTCATCCACTCCGGTTTACCGGCCAAAGGCTGTGGCTATACCTCAATCTCATGCAAAATCATGTGTTTTTCTTCTGTGTTTATAAAATCAACAAACTGACATTTGCTGCCATTACTCACTGATTACACTTTTTGTTAAAGAAATAAAAACATGGTTTCCCTGGATAATACACATGCCTCTACCAATGTTTGAGAGTAAAACCAACCAGAAGCACTTCATAAAATGCAAAAAAGGAACTTGTGGATCCTTTACCCACATCAATGACTTTGCAATGACTATCCTTCAAGAAAAGGTGTTTATGTTACATATTTATACTTCAAAGTTTAGGACAGAAAGCTTTGCTTCTTCATACTTTAATTGTATAGTTCCCTTGTGGAATAATTTACCAGTTGAGCCTAGGCTTTCCTCTTCAGTCTCGTCATTTAAGTGCTTCATATTTGCCTTTTACTATGATACTTTTTTGTTCACCTTTAAGACTCAAGACACATGTTCTTGGGTGTCTGCTTGTTGCTGCGCCACTTGTAGGCCTGCTTAGTTTTTCCCTTTTTCATATAACTTATAAATTATTTGTTTAGTAGTTTTGTTTAGTTTGGTTTTTTAATTTTATTTTGGAGACTATTTTATAGGTGGCCACCACCTGTCTAGGTCTCCTCAGCATTTTTGTTGAAAGCTAAATAAAATTGGATAAATAATGTGGCCACCACCTGTCTAGGTCTCCTCAGCATTTTTGTTGAAAGCTAAATAAATAAATAAATACATGTTACACAACATTATTTATCCAATTTTATTCAATATTTTTGGCGATATATTTTACTTATTTTACAATTTATCTTATTTTATATTTTATCCATTTTTTTAGACTTGTAATCACATGTTTTGGTTTTGTTGATTGGTCTATTTTTTCCATTTGTTTTACTCTGGTATTTATTAAAATCAAATCTTATCTGTAACGCAGGACAAACAACATGCAAGAGCAAGAAAGACAAGGCAAAGCTGCAGAGTTGGAAGGTGAAAGAGAAATCACATTTTATGCTCCTTTGGCTGTATGGAATCTCAGCAATTTTGGAGGGAATTAGAAGATTTCAATGGCTACTGCTGAAGTAATGATACCAATGACACTATTATCATGCTAATAATTTAGCTTTTTGAATGAAATCCTTACAATTACTGATTGTAAATGCATTGTAAATGCACAATAATGTCCTTTTAAAGTTACGTTTTAGCGACAAAAAACACCGAACAAATTTGGTTGCACAACTCGTTCTTTGTATCCATTGAGGAAAGAAGGAAGGGTAGACGCAAAGTGGTAGTTAGCGAGTACAGAAGGTATGACGAAGATGATCTTCCTGAGATAAGCCTGACGATAAACATGGAGAAAATCGAAGATCTTAAAGAAATGTGTCAAGAGATACTGGACAAAGTGATACCGTCTGTGCAAGAGAATGTGTTACCCCTAAACAAAAAACAAGACGAAGCCGATATTCAAGAGCCAAAAGACAAGAAACAGAAGTTGAATGACGACCAGATCGCTAGACCATGAGCAGAAAACCTGACCACTTGAAACTTGAACTGCCCCCCTCACATCAAATCATTTGTGATGAGGTGGAGTTAACAGAAAGAGAGAAAACGTTAGAAAATAAGTTACAGGCAATTTACAGCGACGAAGCATGGAAATGACTGGGTGAGCTACACCTAAAGAATTGCTTTCTGTGTCTTTATGATCACCCCAGTCAGAAAGACCACGATTTATGTTTAGATGTGAATGACTGGGCCACAGCAAAGTATTACATAGACTTGTAATCACATGTTTTGGTTTTGTTGATTGGTCTATTTTTTCCATTTGTTTTACTCTGGTATTTATTAAAATCAAATCTTTTCTGTAACGCAGGACAAACAACATGCAAGAGCAAGAAAGACAAGGCAAAGCTGCAGAGTTGGAAGGTGAAAGAGAAAATGACAGTGAAGAAATCAAAGTTTTACACCACTTTTTATGCTCCTTTGGCTGTATGGAATCTCAGCAATTTTGGAGGGAATTAGAAGATTTCAATGGCTACTGCTGAAGTAATGATACCAATGACACTATTATCATGCTAATAATTTAGCTTTTTGAATGAAATCCTTACAATTACTGACTGTAAATGCACAATAATGTCCTTTAAAAGTTATATTTTAGCAACAAAAAATCATTAGAAGAACTCTAGTAAACCTCGAGGTAATTCCATTCTCACTTCGTGATCACTTCATATTTCTTTTGTTACGGACTATCTTACATACTTACAAGGCTGATGGCATATTGATACATGGCTACTAAGCCAGTACCACAAAAATGAATGGCAATTGAGTTGCACAAAAAAGCCAGAGTACAGTTACATAGTAAACTTTGCATTGTAAAAACTGATTTACAAACAATGTACTTCTATGGATATTTCCTGTGCTCATCTTTCATCCACTCCGGTTTACCGGCCAAAGGCTGTGGCTATACCTCAATCTCATGCAAAATCATGTATTTTTCTTCTGTCTTTATAAAATCAACAAACTGAAATTTGCTGCCATTACTCACTGATTACACTTTTTGTTAAAGAATTAAAAACACGGTTCCCCTGGATAGTATCTGTGCCTCTACCAATGTTTGAGAGTAAAACCAACCAGAAGCACTTCATAAAATGCAAAAAAGAAACTAGTGGATCCTTTACCCACATCAATCACACACAACCTACATGACTGTCCTTCAAGAAAAGGTGTTTATGTTACACAACATTGGCTGTGGTCACATTGAGACATTTAACTGAGGTTAACTCAATTTTAACAATTGTTACCACGAAAGCAAATGTGACCTATCCTTTGTTAGTTTAACAGTAGTTAGTTGCTATGCTGGTCTCTAAGCAAAAACAATAGATACAAACCGAAGTTAAACTGAAGTCGAACTCATGGTATAACTTGGTATAGCGTAGCGTTGACCAATGAGGAGCGACAAAACCTTGAGTTCACGTGACAGGCATGCCCGCTTTCGCAGAATGCGCCAAAATCATATCATGGACGATCGAAGGTAAGCAAAGAGGACGTCTTTTTTATGCATTTTTTAGTGTTTGTTTTAAACTAAAATCACATTTTTATTAACTTAGAGTTATTTTGAGTATTTTGTCCACGTGTATAAGAGAATTTGCAGAACTGTTGAACTAAATAGATCGGTTTTTGGCTACCTTCGTTAACTGAAGGAAATGCCAAATTAGGCTTATCTGAAAAGCAAATTTTTTACTCATATGTAAGCTTCAAACTGCTCTCATATTCTGCCCTAAAGCCAAGCTGCATTTTGGGAGCTTTAATTATGTGGAAGCAGCAGAGATACATCGATAATTTTGGTAATTAAACCGCGAAATCCACACCTAGAACATAACGTGAACATTCAACATTTGAATTCTAATCTTTGCGTGTTGAAAATCGGGTTCTTACACTAAAAATCATTCATATCTGTGTTTTGTTTGTTTAGGACGCAGTACGGATATGAACCAGCACCAGTCTATAGGCCTAATTCAAATACAAACTCCTTGCCATTTGAACCACCACGAACCTCATCTCCAAATACTACTCTGCCTTTTCAACTGCTCCATCAGATGGCCCCATCTCCAAATGGCTGTACTTTGCCCTTTATCCAACCTAATCACGGTGTACCATCTCCAAGTGTTCCTTTTGAGCCACCTGGTCAAAGAGCACCATCTCCAAATTCAACTACACTTTATTTTGTTCCATCTGGTAGCAAACCAAGTTCGTCTGATGACAAATCTACTAGAGTAAAAAGAAAAACTTGGACCACTGTAGAAACGAATGTATTATGGGAAATATATGAGGATCTGTACATGAATGGAACTATCTCTAGCAAAACGTCAAAAGTAAATGGTCCTGGGTGGACAGAACTACACAAACGCTTGACCAAAGCACTAGCTGATAGAAACATTGCCCCTCGTACACTGAGTGAGATTAAAGACAAGATTAGTAACCTACAATCTGAATACAAACGAATACGAGATAAAGAAAGCCAAACTGGGGAGGGTACACAACCTAAACCTGAGTGGTTTGACATGGTGGATAGAGTCTTTGGGAGCAAAGATGAGATAGCCCCCCCATATTTGACTGATACCAGCAGTCAAAAGTCATCTGATTCTTCATCAAGCAGTCTGCCTGAATGTTCTGACCTTGAAGATGCACCCACTAGGAAAAAACAGAAAAGGGAAAGAAATGCAAAAAAGAAGTCTGGTGTTGAGTTAGTTAACATTCTAGAGAAACAAGTGGAACTGATGGAAAATGCACAAGAGAAGGAAGAGCGCATGATGAAAACTTTACTTGAGATGGAAGAAAAGGCAGAGGAGCGCCAAAAAGCTATATTGATGGCTATTATTGAGAAGCTTTAGTCATGTTTAGTGGACTGTTCCTGAACACGTTGTGTTGAATTAAATGAGACAAAAATTGCTCATTGACTGTTAACTATTTACATCAAAATTGCCTTGTTAAGTTACGATAGAAGATGATTAAGAAGTATTAGAGTGGTTTTCATTAACCTGTGAAACAAAGTATACTAAATAACATATACTAGCCAATTAACACAACAGACAACAAAGGAACCAGAAAGAATAAAGTGTAATACACTGAAGTGTATTTCATGGGTTAATGAAAACTATACTCTAAAGCCATATACTGATTCCAACATATAATTATAATAATATATAGATTGTTTATGAATAATAGCCATTGTTTGTCAATTGTCTTAGGGCCTTTGTAGCAGTATATCTAAACCAATAATTTCTCTTAGGGGGTTTTCATAAACTTGTGAGTAGCTAATTTAATCACTGCTTCACTCCTATTTTTTCTCTACTGTACATATTTTAATTATTACACTTTAGACACTTTGTTTCACACTCAGGCTTATGAAAACCACTCCAATATGGTCCTTGAATACACTATCTTAGATTAAAAAAGTAGTGTAAGAATATGAATGTTTATCTGTGAGACCATCAGAAAAGCTGTTGTTGTAGTACAAAATAAACTTCATTACAGAAAGTTACAACCAGGAAAATCAGAAAATGCATTATGTAGATCTCAGGGATCCATGCAGAAATGACAAAGTTATAGGTTATCTAAATGAGAACGAATTGCTTCTCTGATATTATTGGCATTGCTATCATCACCATCATCATGGTCATCATCGTCGTCATCATTTTCATCCACTTCAGGGTTGGGTTCACCTTGCATTACAAAAATATTGTGCAAAATGCAGCATGCTAACACTGTTTTGGGTACATTTTCTGTTTGACTTTCCAATTCCTTATGTAGGCAACGCCACCCTGACTTCAAAATGCCAAAAGCTCTTTCTGCAACCACTCTTGCCTTACTAACAAAGTTGTTAAATCTTTGTTGTGATTGGGTAAGATTTCTATTTTGATAAGGTTTGACAAGCCAGGGGAGACCAGGATAGGCACTATAATCTCCAATAATAATAGGCCCAACAGGTACACCGCTCACATTTTGTACAGGACCCTGAAGTATCTCTCTCCTCTGTACCCTACCATATATTCCACTCATCCTTAATACTCTGGCATCGTGTATGCTCCCAGGGAATCCAATGGCCACATCAAGAAACCTACAATCACCACCTACCACACCCTGTAGGTTCATTGAATAGAATTTCTTTCGGTTGAAGTAGCTTTCTTTGTTTTGTTTTGGAGCCTTGATAGGGATATGGCAACCATCAACTGCAGCTACAACTTGTGGTAGAGGACTGTTAGTTTCGTCTGAGAACCTGTTGATGGCTTCGGCAGTTTCTTGAATAGTCTGAGGGAACTTTATCCAGTCTTCACACAATTCAACGAGAGAATCGATCACGTTGTTTGTTATGATAACAGCAGTAGATTTTCCGATCCCAAAAGTAGATGCTACAGTCCTGAAAGAGTTTCCAGTAGATAGTCTCCACAAAGCAACTGCTACCCGCATTTCTACACCGACTGCTGCTCTTAGATGAGTGTTTCTTTTCTCTATTGACCCTCGTAAAAGTTGCACTACAAAATCGAACGTTTGCCGTGATAAGCGGAAGTGTTGTCGCCAGTACGGTTCGTGATCATACAAAACATCGTGCAACATAGCATTAAACCAAAATTGTGGTCTTGGAAGCACCCAGGATCTTCGGTGCAATGCGGGACGTTGCTGTCTAATAGCAAGTATGGTTGCCGTCATCATTGAAATGGAGAGCATTCTCAATTGACTTCGAGATTGAAGAATGCGAATAAATCGCCTGAGTCTCTTTCTTCGATTTCTAGACTGCCAACTTAAAAAAAAATAGGAGCAGTATAAGTGGTAGGTTGACCTGCATCTTACTTCAAAAATAATCACTTCGGGCGCATTGTTTACATGTCGATAAAAAATGTGCCAGGCGTCCCTGACTAAACTGTTGTTACATTACTCAGTGTGACCTTGGTTTAATTCAGTTATATAAACGTGACGTTAACTAAACTTTGCATTACGTCATCTAAAGTATGTTTAACCTCAGTTAAATGTCTCAGTGTGACCACAGCCATTATTTATCCAATTTTATTCAATATTTTTGGCAATATATTTTACTTATTTTACATTTTATCTTATTTTATATTTTATCCATTTTTAACTCACGGATACTCCGTAGGAGTAGCTGTGAGTTATTGCTGTAGATGGGACTTTCTCATTTGCATTGTAAATATGCTATTGTACAAAATCCTCCAGCCTGCTTTGCGTGCTTAAACAATAGAAACCGGTTCTAACCGGTTACTACGCGAGTCCTTGTGAAACAATGACAACAAAGGTCTAACCGGGCAGGTTACGTTTGGGACTTTCTGATTTGCATTGTAACAATTGCTATTGTTAAAAATCCTCCAGCCTGCTTTGGGCACTCAAATAAAAGAAACCAGTTCTAACCAGTTAATCTTCGTGAAGAGATTTCAATGCTTGTTTGGACTGTTTGCGATGAATTCAAAAGATAATCGAATATGCATAATGAGTAGCTACATTCCAACGTGCATTTGATCGCAACCTTTCCCAGTTTACTCAGACTCAGTACCGATTCAGCTGTACGTTGTAGAATTCGACAAAACAAAAGCTAAGCATACGGTCAGTTTAGATTCAGTTGAAAATTCTTTGAGATTTTTATAATTTCACAACCAAGTTTATAGTTGCTAATTGTCTATGAGTGCAGCTTTGATTCGAGATCACAAGTGTTTACGGTAATATCGAAATTTGCCATTTACGTCTTTACACATGAATTAAAGACATCCTCGTTCCCAGGCCCTTCTCAAAAAAAATCAAAGGCCCTGGTAATATGAAAACCGGATGTCCCAGATTCTAGGTCATTAAAAGTGCGCATGCTCTAGAAATTTCTTACTTCCGGTAACAAAATGGCGGCCTTCGAGGAAAGTATTAAGAGCGCTCAGAACAATTTAAAAGTAAATTTCAAGTTAAAAGAAAAGCAAATACTAGCCATACAGGCAGTCAGTATGAAAGGAAAGGACTGTTTTTGCATACTTCCTACGGGTTATGGGAAATCGATAATTTACCAAAGCTTACCGTTCGTTTTTAATTATCTTGAGGACACGAATGACTCTATCATCATTGTACTTTCGCCACTCAATGCCATAATGGAGGAACAGATAACAAAACTAGCGAAAAAAGGAATCTTGTGTGCCGTATTGAGAATGACAGATGATTTGAAAATAACAGAAGACCTACAAAACGCGAAATGTTCGATTATCTTCGCCCATCCTGAGGTACTTAGTTCTTAAACCACAAGTACATAAACCTTTTTCTTTTTATCTCTTAGGAAAACCTTCAGACCAGCTTATGCCAATATCAATGTTTTGGGAACTATATTTCCTAATATACCTTTCTTGGTACTCACTGGAACAGCAAATGCTGACTACCAGAAAGAAATAATTAAATCTGTTGGACTTGATGACCCAGTGTTTGTTCGTGAAAATCCAAATCGACCCAATATAATTTTCTCTGTTCACAGAAGACCTAACAGAGAAGACAAGGTTGAATCAGTAATAAGACCAATAGCATTGAAGCTAAAAAAAGAAATGTTGGACATGCCACTTACTATTGTATTTAGTAATTTGGAGATATGTGCAGAAAGTTATTCTATTCTAAATACTTTACTTGGTAATGACCAATACTACCCTAAAGGAACAAGCAAAACATTTGAAAACAGACTTTTTGCCCAATACCATGCCCAGTACCCAGAAAAGTATAAAAAATATTTAATATCAAGTTTGATTGATGGTACATGTGTGTCAAGAGTTTTATTGGTGACTGTAGCATTTGGCATAGGAGTAGATTGCCCAAATGTAGATCATGTTATACATATTGGAGTTCCTTGTTCTGTTAAAGATTTTTATCAAGAAATAAGCAGAGCTGGAAGAGAGGGTCAGCAGGCAGTTTCTGAAATGCATTTTAATTCTTATGACATTAGTAAGAATAAACAGTCCTTACATGAAACTATGAGATTATATGTGCAAACAACATCCTGTAGAAGGCAAGTCCTCCTCAAATACTTTGGCTACTCTTTGCCTGAAGACCATTCCTTACATAATTGCTGTGATAATTGCCAACTGTTATGCAAATGCTCTATCTGCAGTGAAAAGAAAGAAGATGAAGAACTTGTGGCTGCATGTGCCACCTTGGAGGTAAATGAACAACATAATAGAAGCAGTATCTTGACATCACAACCGCCAAAACTACCACCTGAGAAAAGTCAAGACCTTAGGGATAAACTAAAGCAATATAGGTTGTCATCTTCCAACACAACAAGCTATGTTGGAATAACATTTACAACCGGTTTGAGTGAGCAAGTCATTGATTTGATTTTGGAAAGGTTTCATGTGATTCACAACTTGAATGACTTGGAAAATGAAATTCCTCTATTTAGCAAAACTCAAGCTCAAGATATATGGAAAATCTTGGAGGACTTTCTATAGGTCTACATTGATGTAGCTTTGAATCTTGCAATAGTCTCACCAATGGTAACAGCAATTATAAATGAATTAATTATTTATTTAATAGTACATAATGTTATTCATTTTCTGAAAAACAGTAGTGGCAAAAAATTCCAGTGGTGTTACTAAAACTCTATTGAAACCTTTAAAAAAACAATTTCTAGTTTTTGTTCATTTACCTTTTTGTTAAATCTATATTAAATTATTCATCATCATCATCATTTTCATCATCACTGTCATCAGTATCTTCCCATTCTGAATCACTGTCTTCATCATCTTCACTTGCTTCATCATCAAGAAACAGTTCTGGATCCTCTGCTAGTTTCTTTCTATGCTTTTTCATCCACTTCTCTAGTAAACAGATGTCAATGAGGTCCAGGGGACTGTTTGGTAGAGTGGGAAAGTGAGTGTGTTTTCTTCCTGGGGTGGTTTTAAAAACTTTCTTTCCAAGGAGGATTGTTATTATCTCTTTTTGATCTCGATCACTATTTCTGTAGGTGTGTGAAGACGAATCAGGTGCAATACTTGAGGTACAATCAAAGTTTTCAAGGACTTTTTTAAGCCCACATGCTGCAGATGTTGCTCTTTTTACAGCCTGCTCTGTTTTTTGTGCCCCCATTCCTCTCAAAAGTTTTTTGTTAAACTTAACAAGATGTTCTTGTTTTAAGTCATTTGCACAATTGTTGCCAGCACCACCCTTCCAATTCACAAATCGGCCATGTATCACTCTACGAGAAAGTTTTGGGGTGTACTGACATCTTACTTTGCTAACTAGTCGAAACATTTCAAACGCATACTTCTTCCCATGTACACATGCACGAAATAGCAGTAGTAAAAGTTTAGCATTTCTTATGTATCTCTCTCCGTCGCCTTCTTTTTCTGTATCATTAAGCTGCATTAAAACAATGCCTAATTTAATTACCCAAAGTCCATAATTTGTCACTCTGTCATCAGAAATACTTTCTGTAAGGCTCTCTTCAGGCTTTTTTTCTTCTTTGTCAACATTTGATTGTTCAGAGTTAACATGCTGTGATGCATCCAGTTGTTGGTTTGATCCTTGCATTCTCTGTTGTTGTTGTTGTTGCTTCTGCTGTTCTTTCTGCAGATGCTGCTGTCTGATTGCTTGTTCCACATTTCCTTCCATTAAACAGTATCTGTCTACAAAGGCACCAATTGTTTCTTCAAAGTAAGCAATTTTAACATTCTTGCTACTTTTCAGGTCTGGAGGCTTTGGACAGTTCTTGGGTTCCTCCTCTGTGTTCTTTACACCAGCCCATTCTAGAAATGCAACAACAAGGTAGCCTGTTGCAACTTGTAAGAACAGGTTTTCTGCTGGAGCGTAGCAGTCTTTAACTTTCTTTTTGACATTCCTTCTTCCAAGAACATTTCTGAAATAGAATAATGTGCCAACATCTCTACCAGATTGTGTGTTGTATAGATTTTCCCAGCATAACTAAGAAAGAAACAATATGGTTAAGAATGCAACAATAATAAAAGATTAATTATTAAATGAATGTATAATATCTATAAAATTGTTGGATACATTGATATATAATATTATTGTGCTTGTTGTGATACACAAATGGGACATTTGAAGTGTGAAACATATTTTTTGCTTGTTTATTTTCTTTGTTCTCTTTGGTTTTCTAATTATATTTATAGTAACATTGTTTGGTTTGGTTTTTATTTATATTTTGGAGACTATCTTATAGGTGGCCACCATCTGTCTAGTTCTCTTTGACATATGTTGAAAGCTGAATAAATAAATAGATAAATAAATAAACAAATAAATAAACTCTACTTTCACAAAAATGAACTGATTGAACAGCTCTTTGTGGAAAGAGCTAATATTCAAACTTTCCCCCAAAACAACAACAACAACAAACAACAATAGCAACAACAAACAAACAAACAATTAAGGAAAACAAAATAAACAAACAGGTTTCAAATTAAGCAAAGTTGAATAACAAATTCTACTATATTCCTATATTCCCAAAGACCTTTTGGATATGTGAAAGTAGAGAATAGAATAAATTAATGCATTTCAGTTGAAAATGAGGTGAAATCACTTACACTGAGAAATGATTGCTTTGCATGCCAGTACTCTGTAACCTCAATGATATTGGAGAACCGTTCAGCTTTAGTGTCACAGCCACTTCTTAGCTTTTTTGCCCCTGAAGCTCTCTCTCTTCCTAGGAGATCTCCTCCTAATGGAATAGTAGGTAATTCACTTCTATCTGCATTTTCCAATCCATATAATTTTACTAACAGTTCTTGGACCAGTTCAAGATATTTCACTACGTCAGCATGCTTCACTTGGCTGTAAGGTACAACTGGAAGGCCAATTACAACTGATTTTTGTCTCATTTGCTCTGAATATTGATGCTGGATGTGATTAGGAATTACATCAGAAATAGTTTGAAGCCAGGGAATAAAGGGTAGAAGTGCTCTAGCCACAAGAATCATAATTTCGGACCTCATTTGTTTTTGTTCATCTTGATTTAAGAAGTAGTTCACCAACTCAAAGTCCAGCAAGTCTCCAATTGGTCTTGAATCATCTAAGTCACTGGTATCAAATCTATCAAATGTTACATACTGGCAAATCCAGTGATTGTCCTTGGTTTTAGTGCCTTTCTGCATCAAAGTGGTTGAAACCCTGTTTGTACAACATATATATATATATATATATATATATATATATATATGTCAATGAGATCATTAAATTTAATTATTTGTATTTTTAACAGGGTTCCCAGGGGTCAGGGAAAAGTCAGGGAAAAACACAGTCAGGGAAAATTAAGTCAGGGAAAAGTCAGGGAATTCTATATTTGGTCAGGGAAATTGACATTTTCACTTGAAGTCAGGGAAAAGTCAGGGAATTTTGTTTAAGTAACTTTAAGAATATTTCTCGTAGATGCTATTTTAAACATAAAAAAACTTTCAAAGAGAGAATAAATTATTTACAGGAATTTAACACTTCAGAGTGGCTGGGAACCCTGTTTAAGCTAATTAATTCGTGCATTAATTCGTGTATTGTATTGTATTGTATTGTATTGTATTGTATTGTATTGTATTGTATTGTATTAAAAAATCACATTTTTTTATTGTCAGACAGAGAACATTTAAGAACCTGTACAGCCTTAACTGTGACCATTCCTTGGAAATTAAAAATATCTACAGTGTGTGAAGTGGACACAATAATGTTTGCTTTATTTGAACAGGTGTCAGAGTTTATCATAATTGAGCTTATAATACCTACTTGAAATCAAAATTATCCCAGGTTATTCTTGGTTCTAATCCATTTGCAATATGTCCTTTTATAACTGTCACCAGGTTATTTCCCAAATCATTCAATATTGCCAACCATGACTGATGTGACTGTGATATTTTCAAGACATTTAGTCTCTTTAGTGTCTAGAAAATTGAAAACAATCAAATTGATTGCTAATAATATTATATTGCTATGAAGCAAATTAAAATGTAAAAAATATGCTTTTTAATGCTTATAAAACTTTTACCATAAACAGACTATACCATGCAGTTTTATCATTTCAGAATCTTATGAAGTTCTTATTTTAATACTTATTAATACTTAAGATGCTGAGATGATAAAATTGTTTGTAATTCAGTGAAACTCAATTTCATATTTACCTTTTTTGTGCAGCCACCAATCCCCAGAATGATAGCTATCAGCTTTTGCACAAGACTTAACTGATTATTTCTAAGATTCATCAGTATTCCCCAAGCAGTACAAAGTGGTACACTCATAGAAGCTCCTGCTTCAAAACTTTTAGGAGCTGTTGGAACTCCAACTGCAACCAGAACATCATACACCTCAGGTGCCCTCTCCCTCAATTCAGCTAAAATGGTCTCCCATCTAAATTTCACTAAGTTGTTGAACGATGCTGCACCAGCTCTCAATACAGATGGTTTCCCCCTTTTTATCACACAAAGTTCTTGGCACTGTTGATCAATTCTTTCAATGTACTTTTTCCTTATTGCTATGTCTAGCTGTGGTATTGATAGAATAACATCTGCAATTGTTGAGGGCATAGGAGTGCAATAACAAATTTGCACAAGTTTCTTAATGTCAGGTACTTCAATAGGGTTCCTGTTGCATACAAGAAACTGAAAATAGAATACAATGAAATTAACAACAGAATTTCAAGTCTTTCTTGACACCTTCCCTTTGTCTTTCATTATACATGTTTTTAACTCTATATTTTTTACCTCACCTTGGGGTCTCTAATACCAGATGTACATAGGATATGATCACTTTTGGTGGCAAGTTTCAAAGGTTGAATGTTCGGACGAGGAGCAATTGGAACTGGTCCAAATAGTGCTCTGGCACTTCGAGCATCAGATCTGTCTGAAATTTTATTTTGTTCCTTCGTTGTTCTTTTCGTTTCTCGTTCATTTTGAGCACTTGGGGAATCTTCTTCCTTCGGAACTCTTTTACATGCCCCTGATTTACTCTCAAGAGCAGCGGTCTGATTTCTGTTGGACTGCTGTACAAGTTTCATAAACTTTTCCGTTGCTTCAAGCGATCGTTTACAGGATCGACATATTTTTCTTGGATAATCTTCATTGGTAAAACTGATGCTTTGTCGATGGCAAATCAAAGAATTGATTCTTTCTCGAAGTTCATTAGTCAGACAGAGAGGATGGTTCTTTTCCTCGATGATATTATTACAACAAATACAGGTGTTTTTGGGGAATATTTTGAGCGTCGATTTTGTTGGAGTTATTCCCGCCATATTTTTCCCCTTTTCGCGGGTTTCTGCCCGCACCGCGTGAAACACGATTCAAGAGTCGTATGCAATACTTTTTATTAAAATGAACATGATATTTCTAGATATTTTAAAGAAAACTATTTTTATAGCCGAATCGATTATTCTGCAACTGAAAAAAAAAGATTTTATATTTTAAAAATCGAAAAACTCTCAGATTTACACTACTCACAATTTTCGCGCCACTCTTTAGAAAGAACCGGAAATACTGTGTCAACCGGAAAACAAACGCACTGCTCAGTAGTTATGCATTTTGTTTGCTCATTACGCATTCCATTCCATAAACCAATCAAATTTAAGCTTGATTTTCATATTACCAGGGCCTTCGATTTTTCCGTTGGAAAGCTGAGAAGGACCTGGGAACGAGGATGGAATTAAAGACATCTAATGTAAGCTTAAGCTAAGCAATCAAAACTAATCCTTACTTGACGAACAAATTTGCTATTAATTAATTACCAATGTTTTTCAACATATTAATGTACAAGTTTCTTTAGTTTGCTAATCCAGGAATAATAGACTACAAGTTGGTCTTACGGATTCCTGATACTGGTAACTAATAGAAACCACGTAAGCATCAACTTGGCCTTGCTGGAAAACCAGTTCTCTCAAGCTCTTGGTATCTTGTTTACTAGCAAAAGGAGACTCCTCCTACTTGTGCATACTAGGTGTTACACAACAGGGTCCTCACCCAAACTTTTGAACGAGTTGTTCTTCCAGCAAGTAACTTGTCAAGCAAAACAATTTTGACCACTTAAGTAGTTTTTAAATTATCTATTTGGACACAGAACTTTGTAACTAAGTGTTTTGACCCAGAAAACATTAGTTTCTACGAAACCTTCTCTGTGCTTGTTATAGTCAACAAAGTCAATGAGCTTTGAGCTTGATCCTAGCAACCAATAGCGTGCTCTCTAGCACTGCAAAACCTTTGATTGATAGGTAAAAACTGGTCAAACCACTTAGGTGAACTGAGTAACTATAATAGCCCTACAACCCAGAATTGATCAGAAGTTGTAGCAGAAAGTAAAGTGTAAGGACCTCCTCATTTGGAATTAAAGTACGTTATTTGAACCCGAGAAAAGGTCTCTACTGAGTATCCTCTCACACTTACAAGAGAAGAAATCCACCATGTGATCATCAGACAGAGGCCTTGCTGTTGAAAAGAATCCTGGCAAACCATTTTCTGTGTAATGTACAAATGATCTTGTTGGCAATGTGCCTGAGACAATCAGCTCTCAAATCAATGATCTGGTCAGCGATCTGATGAAGGACCTGTTGGTTCAAGTTTTCAGGGTTTGCAATAGAATCCCATAGCTCACACGAAACTCGCTCGCTGATTGGCTATCAAGTCCATCGAGGAGTGAGAATTCAGTGTGGAATTGCATAATTACACAGGCAGCCCACAACCGTTTTAATTCCTTTTCCTTCTTATAATCGGTGTTTGAAAAATAATTATTTTTTGTAGTTCAATGTAAAATGAAAATACAAGGCAATAAAAAAGATTCAATAGATTTCAAGACAAAGGAAAATATTTTTCCAAAGATATTGACGGTAAAACATAGAGTGAGAATTCAGCGTGGAATTGCATACTTACACAGGTAGCCCGTGATTGCTGTGTTTCTTCTCTTTGTTTTTAGCGAAACTAATTTAAAATAGTTCAAAAACCGCAAACTTCAATAGCTGCCAAAAATTATCATGAGAAAACAAGCAAAGAAAAAGACGCAATAACTAATAGGAAAAGGACATTTTTACGCCTAGTACATAATATGAAAGCGAGCGTTTGAAGTCCGTCGATCGTGGTCTGGTGTTTTTCGACAACTTCGACATTACTTTTATCCCTTCAGTAGAAAAAAATGATCACTTATTTCAAAACATATAGAATAGATTATATCCGGATGCAGTCATAGATGTTTTTGAAAACAAAACAACAGAAATACACAGTCCAATAGATTTGTTTGAGCGATTTATTTTCAACTGAAGTTGTCAGAACGAAAGTGAACGAATTATCCAAAAAAACACCGGCAAAAAGGCATGCAAAACATAACCAAAAAAACCAGCAAGATAGAAAACTATTATCATGTCTGAATAGCAAGCAGTCGATAGTTAGGGGAACATAATTTTCGACTTTACTTAACTTACTTTTTCCGCAGTGTCAATGAAATGCTTCAGACCATTTTTCGCGACAAACAAGTGTTGTTTTGCCATTCATGAGATCGACATTCCTCCAGGACAATGTTTACATGGTTTCCAGTTTCAATTGCAGTCAAATAAAGTACATTTTCCAGTAGTTTGACAATAATTTTGTTCCTCAAATACTCGACACGAGTTTGAACCAAAGTAAGTTTGCACGTGAGACAATTTTCATTCACGACTACAGCTTCATTCTCATTCGCTGGCTATTTTTGTGTGTACTTGCTCTTGAATGGCTTGCCGTGCGCTTTATTCATTGAATTTAGAAGAAATGATTTCACTAAGCTATAACTTGGTTGTATAGGACTCTCACTCGACAGCATGTGGTTTACGATTCACATTGTAGTCAGAGCAATCTAATCTTATTAGAGAAAAATACTCACATCAATATCTTTATCATTGTCCTCCACGTCCTCCATCGTTGTGTCTAAAGAGAATTTGAATCCTTTGATATCTTGAAAAATTCAGCCCATCGACAAATATTGTACACAGAAGATGGAAAATGACTATATTCTTTTTATAATAACTCAAAAACAGAACACTTTTTTTAGCTGTAAACGCTTCTAATATGATTTGATATGAGCCATTCTTACATACCTTCGGGAAGCCATCACTCACACGGAAAGAAAGATTTTTGTACAACGGTGGGCTTCCTGTGTGAAATAGACACGTGACGCCAAGTCCCAGTCCACAGATTGAGGCTGGCTCGAGGCCAGCCAAACCAAAAAAGGAGCAACTATGCCGTAAATATTCCTATAATTCCCGGTTGTACAGTGATGAAGAAGAACTCGAAGAGAATTACTAGTGTTGACAACTTAAAAATATCAAGTAGGATGCTTTGATCTTGCTGGAAAGGAAATCAACTCGCTGTGTGCGGCGGGGCTTTACCATACATAACTTATATCAATATTTTTGTTCTCGTACAGTTAAAAAATGATTGTTCGCTTTTCGTTTCGGTATTGTTTCGGTATTGTTTCGGTAATGTTTCGTTTCGGTGTTTCGTTTCGGCGTTTCGCGGTTTAGCACTGCCCTAGAAATAGAGATCACTTTCCGCTAACCCATTAAATTGTATTAGTGGTTTCAAATTTCAAAATCATTCATTGCAACAAATAAATGGGACTTCACTCAGGCCACAGTTAATACTCTTGTTCAAACCTCCCAGACATGTCAAACACAGGGATGACCACCAAGAACTCCTGACAAACACATGAACTGGACTAACACAGGAAGCTTGTCAAAAAACACAGGAGCATGAGGAACCCCTGGGTCACATTGAGCAACACAGGCCACTGGGCCTAATTGATAAACACAGTCAAGAATAGTAAAAAATAAATAAACTAGTTATCATCAAGGAAAGAGTGCTGCATTTACAAAATCACTGGTGTAGATTTTAATACTGAACTTATTCAGAGAAGTACCATTTATATGTTGCATGCTGTTGAAAAGCAGACAATATATGAAATGAAATTGAAAAATTATAAACTAAAATTATAACACTACCATTCAGTGTAATCTTACCTTTTGTATAAAAAATTTTAACTGTTATAATTTTATGCTTTTGAACATGCTTTTATATAACCTTGTGAATTATAATTAGCTTCACTTAAAACTGAAGATGGCTTTATAAAAGTTGAAACATGTCTTTTAAATTTAAGAGTGTTGTCAGTGTTGTTTTTAAAATTAAATTGAAAAACCTTTTTACAACTTTGAATTAATACAATTCATAAATTGGGTTCAATAAATGACCACACTATGGATGAAAGCAGTAAACTAGTTATTATCGAAGATTTCTCACTCAGCCATACATCTTTTACAGCCTCAATCAATGTTTGTCCATAGCGATCCCAGAATTCTTTGGGTTTGGCCAAGGATCAAATAACTGGCAGTTAACTCTTTCATTAGTTTCATGAAATTATAATCCTACAAAAACATTTGGATTTCCTAAGAACCATGCACTCTTTGCATCGAATACTTGTCATTTACAATCAATGAACATAAAAACCAAATTGGAGATAAATTCCAATAAGCTTCTCGATCTGTTTACTTAACAACGTAAAAATTCAGTTGAAAGTTCTCATGCCCACCTTTCTTCTATAAGACTTGAACTTATAAACATTATTTCATTACAGATTATGTATTTTATCATCGTGATGGAAAATTTGAGAAAGAATAACACTTACACTTAGAAAAATTAAACTTTCAGCGGACGGTGGAACGCACGTGCTATACGTGAGCCGCGTGGAGACCGAGTAGTTTTTTATACAGTGTTTTTAACTTCAACAGTCTTACACAGGAAGACAGATACACTACTAAAATAGGTTAGCAACGATGCAATACCTTTGGTGCTGTCTGTAAAGTGACTTTTTGGTCTCCAAGTAAAACACTCAGGGTGCTATTCCAAGTTCTTCAAACTGGTTGAGTCATAAGCAGTAACGATTGTCAGCACCATTCTATTCATTCTAGCGTTCTAAAGAAGCCACCAGTCAGCCAAAAGGTTGTTACTTTTTGAGACCAATAAAACGACATTTGGAACATCAGATCGATAGCTTAATTTTTCCTCGCTGTTCTTTGACTTATTTGACGACTTCTACGCGTCCTTCACGCCTTGTACAAACAACAAGCTGACAAACAATCAACCTTGGATTATTATGGTTTGTACACAGGCAGCCCAATTGGATCATTGCGCGTAACTGATCAGCTTACAAAACAATGTAAAGCAAATGTATGGGTTCGGGTTCGAATCCTGGAATTAAAAAAAATTCGCCTTATGTAGTAAATACTAGCTATTTCTAATAGAAAGTGAAGTGCTGCGAGCAGAAAACAGCTAGTGGTATATCCACGTTAGCAGAACTGTTCCCCTAAAATTCACGAAAGTACACTGGCCGCTTTCTCTGATATATCAAATGTTTCTTGTCTATCTCCTGTGCGTTGTGTGACGAACACTGCTAGTTGACCTTGAATATTGAATTACAAAACATAATTCTTCAGGATCAGTGTCGGACACACTGACAGTTCAAAGTATTTAGCACTTTGAGTAAAGCAATTTTTCAAACAATCACAAACGGCTAGCGTTGGCAATGCGATTATAAAACTAACTGATTTTAAAAAGCTAGTTTATTTAGGAAAAGGAAAAGATGTGAATCGCTGATCGTATGTATCGCGTGTTCGTCTAGTGACATCATGAATCGACTCTCGATACGGTATGGACTTGAACCGCTGATCGTATGTATCGCATGTTCGTCTAGTGACATCCACAGATTACACTGTGTTCCGAATAGGAGGCTACTCGCTTCGCTCGCAGCAATTATCTTTTCATATTTTGTATGCTTTTTTCTGGTTTTGAAGCGTTTTAACGGGGGTGCCTGTGCCAGTTTCTGCCTGTGCTTCATATAACAGTTTGATAATAGATTAATTGTCATATCAAATTCTCGACCGTTGAAATTTAAGTTTAAGCAAGTATTCTGTGTCGGTACTAACAGGCAGTACACAAAACAAAACACTGAGTTACCAAGTGTCAAAGATCAAATGCGTGACATTGAAAACTTTTAATCACGCTTTGATTTCTACGATTTTGACAAAGCTAAAGCAAAGCCTTTAGTAGTAAATATGATGAGGAAACTTCCATTATTGTAATACAATTTAAATTCACTACGTATAATAACAGAATCATGTTCATCATTGCCCTATCTATCTATCTTCATTTACTGCTTGACAGGTTCCGCTTTATTTTGCACGCCAGATTTCTCCTCTTGTCTGTCACTTCCTGTAGCACAAATGCATATAAAAAGGATGCAAAAGGAAAAAAACAAGTAATGGTGATTGATAATTTCTTCCTGCCTGAATAGGCAATATCCTGCTTCCAACGTGGTTTCAGCAGGCGGTATATTTCAAAGAACGGTTCTTTTGAAGTGTCACGTGCTAAGAAAGGCGTTGTCACGAAAGCCAGCTACATGCGGCTCTCAAAACTGCTTCGGTAAGCGAATCGGCTTGGTTTTGTTGTACATATATATATATAGAGAGAGAAAACAAGAAAGTCGATACTGAAAAGAACCATCCTTTACGGACTTTACGACGATGAAGACTTTGGCATCGCTTTTGATTTGCACAGGTGAGAATATAGATCAAACAAAGAACTTCTTCGAGTCCTTCAGCCTAAGCCATCGATCTCCTTTCGAAAATTCGAAAATGGTTGAGAATCTCATGCATGTAAAAGACGGCACTAAGAGATACACGTCCTGATGATATTCCGATCTTCGTAAGTGTCATATAACAACTCAAATGAATTAGCAACACAACTAGGTATAAGTAATGAAAAAGAGAACATAACTGACTCGATAACATAACTCGGTATACTCATATCGTATACTGGAATCATATCACCAAGATCACCTGGCTGCTGTTTCACGGTGGACCACGATACGGTTCCGGCAGTGTGTTTTTCATCCAGTATTGTTTGAGTTATCTAAATGTATTCTTTTTTACTAACCCCAAACCTCCTGAAACCTTCTGTAAAGAGTAAAAACTCATCCAGCTCAAATTGTATTATTGCCGAATTCCAATTATTCTAGACGTGAATGATTCGTCTGGACGGATTATCCATCACTGAGTTGATGAAGCTATCGTCAGCTCATAGAAGAATCATCGAGTAGACACACAACTCATCTACAACTAATGCGTCGACTGATAAATAATCGTCTCAGTTAAACGTCCGAATATACGTACGTACGTACGAAACAGCTCCATCTCTATTATACATACATTGGTACTAGCGAATGTACCGATCGTAGCGATCATATATATACATGGACGAAACCAAGAGAATACATTGGTTCTTTTCAGCAATATAAAAAGAAGAGCGAGCATATATTAGAATTGCGTTTCTATTAACTACACTCAGTTCATATTTGGATCCGGATTTGGATTCTTTTATTACTACTGCCACACAACACATGGACCGCCGTTCCACGTGTTGTGTGACAGTAGTAATAAAAGCGGCGCTTCACGTGTTGTGTGACAGTAGTAATAAAAGAATCCAAATGTGAACTATATAGTTCGCTCGTGAGATTTTAAAGTACTGGAAGTAGGCAGCCTTGTAACAAAGTCCAAAGGCAATCGAAGCCAATGTCCAAGATGCGAACTATATCAAGGATGCGTTCATTTTGAATTCAATTTCCCTTTTGTTATAGTTGCCATAAGCTGTGCTCAAGCGGGACTCGATAAAATTGGTAAATGTACTTTTACAGAAGCTGCTTTGATATTCCGTAATAATTGTTATAAACAGTTTATACAGTCACTACAAAAGAATCCTAAATCTGATTGCAGGTGAGATAATTATTAGTTTTGAATATAGTTCACTCCGAAATGCATTCATTGTATTCCTATAGGCCATCCATCCATGCGATGCCAGCGATTCGCCCAAAATATATTTTTTATTCTCTTGTCGAAAACTTCATTCACTCATTCATTCATTCATTCATTCATTCATTCATTCATTCATTCATTCATTCATTCATTCATTCATTCATCCATTCATTCATTCACTTTACTTGTGTGCTTCATATCCAAAATGCTTATCACATTTTCTACCAACAGCACGGAATTGAACGCCTACATTGACTGCTATGCTAGAACCGTCGGCAAGGAGTGTTTCCCTGAGGTTAATGAAGAGGACTTAAAACGATCCATGGACAGGGACTCGATGAGAGACGGAGTTTGTAACAAAGCTGGTATGGAGATTTCAGGAGTCTTAGGATCTAAAGCAGACACTAAGGAGCTCAATGACTGTTCAGAAACACTAGTAAAGATATGGCAAGCTAACAGGGCCGATAACAGAACTTGCATGTGAGTAATTCCTAAAATTAGATGAGACGATATATCGGATGGAGTTTGGTGAATGATTTATCAGTGTTGAGCAGGGATTGTATGGATATGTAATGCTTAAAAGCAATAAAAACTGGGACTTGATCGCGCGAATATTATTAAAAGTATTTTCGAATAATCTACTCGAGACTAAAGCTGTGGCTAGAGCGATTTTTTTGCTTGAAAAGGCGACGCGATTTTTGAAATCACCAACATGGTAGCTACATAGCTAATTGCACAAACATTGACCCTTTCAAAATCAACAAACCTATAGAAGCTAAGACAGAAATGACTCCTGGGTACACTGCTAATATTATGTTTTATCCTTGAATTCGCTGCATAATCGTGTTAGAAATACCAAGAATTTATCTCGGTCACTAGTGTTTGAAACGTCCACATCCACGCGTTTCTTTAAAATCATCTAATAAGCAAATTTTCCAGTGTTCCTTTCGGTCTCAGCTTCTATGCTTTGAAAGGGCCAATGTTTGTGCAATTAGCTACAAACAACCTCAAAAAAGGTGTATTATACTCTACACGATGAATGATAGAAAGAAATGAATCGTACCATTTTCCATGCATGGCTATTTTTATTGTTATGTATTAAAAAGGAAACCGGGTCAATTTCTCTCATATTTGTTTAGTGTTCATTTTTTGATAATAAAAATTGAAAATTAATTGTAAACAGTCATGCAAGCATCCTCCGCTCCCCTCCCCCTCCCTGACGCCCTGGGTCTCCGAGGACGCCTCCGCAGGCAGCTCGCCTCAAGATTTTGGGATTCCTTTGTTGTGAAGGGCACGGACAAGGAGCGGAAGGCGACAGCCGTTTTTGGCTCTGAGACTTTGCAGCAAAGTAATTAATTCAAAAATACCGAAATGTGGTGCATTCTCGGGAAGAAGGGTGTCAGAGCATCACCACGACATAGACGCCCATGGTTCCCCATGAACAGTCACTGATAATTAAATTTGACATTCGTATTTTCCTACTCTTTCAGAGAGTATAAAAGAACGAAGGAATGTCTTGTGAAGACAATCGAAAGCATCAAGGATTTCGACTCTACTGAAAAGAATGAATTGACAAAAATATACTCAGACAACTTCAATCCATTTTGTGCTAACAGTGTTGATCCATCCAGTCTAGCATCCCAAACTACATACCCTAATTTGTCTCTCATTGTAGTCTTTGTTTTTCTTGTCTCACTTGTTCGAAAATTATAATTTTTCTAAGTTTTAGATTAACTAGATCTTTGAATTGTAAACTGACTTGCAACCACAATTAAATCTTTCGTTGTGTATGTGTGCGTGAAAGAACAATGGGAAAATAAGCCCTAGACAAGGCGCAAAATTGAAAAAGTCGATCGCAAAAAGTGCAGAAGGCATTTTGGGGTAGAGGCTGGTAACAAAGTAATGACCATGAGTAAACGTAAAGTTATATATGCAATACATCTTTATTACTCGGGATACCGAGGTTTAAATTCGCAAGGGTTTCAGTTTCAGCAGATTCCACAGGTAACCCAATTTTCGCTTATTCGCGAGGCCCAGACTTTGATAAGAGCGTGGCCAATGTTTCGACGAGGGTTGACAAAGGGGCCATAAGGGGGAGGGGGAAAGGAGAGGGGAGGCTGGACGTGCGTTAGAAGAAGTGCAGTGCCACGTATCCCGAGTGTACGCTGCTTGAGCGTCTTGTTGAAAAATAAAGGGAATTTGGGCAAGTAATCTCAAAAAAGAAGCAGCGCAACTTTGTGGAAATGTTCAGTCAGTATTTCGGAAATTAAGCAAGTCCATGGACTATAACACTTTCCGATTGCTATCTTGCTCTTTGATTATTTTAATTTTGATTATTTAAAGTTTTACTTTTAATTTAATTCACAATATTTAGATGTGCTTTTAGCTTTTCTGATCTTCTTTATCTTTGCCACAATGTCCAAAATATAATTGTCACAACTTTATACATAACTAAATATGTCGCACAGGGGCGTAGCGAGGCCCGAGCAAAGGGAGAGGCAGTCAATGGAAAGGTTAAATTTCAAGTTCCTGTTCCTGCCAAAATAGACTAATTTCTTAATTTCCCGCTCCCTTCGGTGATCGATTACCTCTGTAAACCTTTCAGCCTAGCTACAGCCCGTAGAGAAGTTTGTTTTTGTTTCTGGCTCCAAAATTCAATCTGCAGTCAACTAAACGGTCAGTTAATAATATTGAACATTCTTTCATTTCCTACAACTATAACGCCAAAAGTTCAATTGAATTTTTGTTCTTTTCTGGTGAGTTAAGATGACCTTGCTGATCAGGAGTACAAATCCAGCGACTTGAACTGGTAAATTCCACTAAACAGCACTCAAAGGACTGTAAGTTCAACCGACTAGTCTTTTTTTCCCTCCAATTATTCTCCGTGTTCTTCATAAGTTAGGGGGGGGGAAATCAGGAAAATAATTGGCTCGAGGTCATGGCGTACGGCCGGACTGAGTGCAGCGGTTTTTTTTGGCCCGCACGCGGAAATTAAGCTGTCCGTCTCTGATCACGTCATTTATATTTAGAGTGCGCAAGCAGAGCCGTATGGGCCATGTGATAATGATCAGTGTTTTATATAAGTAAGGTGGCCGCCATGAGCTCGAATAAAGCCTGGTTTTCACTAACGACGCAAGACGAACTGCTTGTGCTTCAGCTTGCGTTGTAGTAGTAAAACATTTATACAAAACATATATAGCAGTTGTGATCATATCATGCTGTTCCGCCGAGAAACGAAAACGACATATTTTACCACAGTAAATATCACATGTTTCATTAAATATTCGTTTCTCGCGTAATATTTGGTTTGCATTGAGCCAATAAGCTGCAAGGTAATCAAGGCAAGCTTTTTCTGCCTACCCTAAAATTGCATGCGGATCTTAGTTTAAAATCGGTATCGAAAGTACCTCTGATACAATTGGGATACAAGTCTAGAACAATTAAGAAGCTCACATAAGCGTATACTTGGGATATAGTCGTGCGAAGACGTTCACAAACTTTTACAGCAGTGGAGGTGCGTGAAAGTCGCCACAGGAACCCCAAGCTCGCGATTAAAGAACAAGTGATTCTGTATTTGCATATTTACAGTAAAAGTATAGAGTGATAAATAATGCTTTCTTATTTGGTACATGTTTAAGTAAATTCTCGACCAATTTTCCTCGTTTTTCTGCTTTTACAAAATACATGCGTCAACTGTGTATCTGTAATTCTGCTTGGTTTTCGGTTACGCACATAATGTCTAACAACAAAAACAAGACGCTCAATTGAGCGTTAAGTCGAATTACCAGCAGATAGCCATCGCTGCATATGCCGTCGTGAGAAGCAGTTGCTAGCAGTATGACGTATCTTTGTTCTAACTTCTATTTAAACACAGTTTGAAGCTTTTGTGGTCGAATTTTCTCAAATTTGTAGGCTAAACATTTTGAAGAATTTGTTGACATCCGGTCAAGCAGAACTTGCGACCGTTTTGATATCGATGACAGCTGCCTGATTACGAAGTCAGCCAATCATATGATGACTGTCTAATTGTTTTGAAATCTGCGCCAGTCATATGACGCCACGTGTTTCTATTGTGCATTTTGCTGCACCAGAAAAATTCTACAGAATTTATTACTTTGGACTATATCCCAAGTAATAAAGCATACTTTTTCATAGTTAACGAAAGGAATCGCTGTTTAAACCCTTTTAGTTATAACAAACTTCAACATTTAAAATTAAAGTTTAAAGTATTTTTTCTTGACCCGTCAAAGGCTCGTCAATTAAACTGTGCGCGCAACCTTGAGAAAACGAAAAATGCCCGGCTTTTTATCTGAACAAAGTTAGTTGAGCTTGGCTGTATATTCTAGCACTGAAAGAATTATGATAGATGGAATGAGGAAGTAAATCTTCGAATGAGATCTTTCATATTGTGTTTATTACGTTTTTCACCCTTTGTGCCAAATATTCATTTAGACCAAATGAAGTCAAAGGATACTTGTTAGAGAATGGAATAATAAAATTAGCAATGAGATATCACTGAACCTTTCCAAACATCAATAGTGGAACTAGCCAAGTCAAGTAGTCGTTGACAATCTGCAAATGACAATTATGATCGATGGAAGGATAGAACAAATATGATAGATGGAATGAGGAAGTAAATCTTCGAAGGAAGTCTTTCATATTGTGTTTACTACGTTTTTACCCTTTGAGCAAAATATTCGTTTATAGACCAAATAAAATCAAGGAATACTTGACAGCTGGGATATTTGAAGCAATTTTATATACTTTCCGCGAATGTGCATGGATAACTAATACCTTTCATTACACGTTTGCTGGAACGAAGAATCAATATATGTTCCAATAAACCCCCTTTCACTACCTTTTTGGGAATGGCATTCACTTGTATACATATATTTTATCGCTGGTACTGCTCTATACTATTCATCAGGAGCAAGATATCGAGCAGTCTAATTCACCATATCATCTTATTGTCTTGAGACTATCATTTTCAAGTCTAGTAAAAAATTGGAGGAAATCATTATAAGTATATTTTTAGATACATTTTATCTACAAATAGCATGCAACTGTTGACAACAGTGCATGCTGAAACTTTAACTTATTTGCTGAATCATTGTTTATTGCTTTATCAGCTAACAACAGTGAACAACAATGACATCAACGACATCATAAACAACAACAAAATAAACTTGAGAAGAACCATCGGATTAACTCTTAGACTGAGTACAGTTCGACATACAAAAATTCTAGAACAAAATCAATCGACCGATACTGATCATTAGGTGACTATATTTATTATGCATGCTTACCTCAGAGATAAATATAAACTAGCTGGTTGAAAACTGATCTGCTAACTTATGTAGCTTGTGTCTCATCAAGGTTCTTGGTAGCTCTAAGTAAGTGAGAAAAAATGACCACAAATACACTTGGGCTCTTGGCAAAATATTTTTTCTTCTTGACTTTATGGATAGGTGAGTGGAAGCAGCAGAATTACGACTTATTTGGACTTATTTATTTCTGGACTAGATTGTATACAATTGTATACTATCAGAACTATAGAAACTCATTATGAGTTTCTGATACTATGCATGGAGTGATCAGTTCTTCTTCTTGTTCTTCTTTTCATGGCATTCTGTAGTTATCTTTACTGATCATTTTTATCATCATCTTATCATCACTAATTGTTTTACAGTTATTTTGAGCTTTGGCGAAGCTCAAATCATGATTGGTAGTTGTACCTTCAAAGAAGAAGTTCTTAAAAAACGCCCATGTTATACAACATTTATAAACGATCTGCAGAAAAATCCGCGGGCTGATTGCAGGTAAACTAGTTCACTTAGATAGATTTACATATTCCTTCAAGTCAAGTTCAGTTTACAAAAATACCTCGCTTAATTATATTACACATGCTCTTGATGGCAGCGATAACGAAGCTCCAAATCGACATATTCGATTCAATTTGGGTTTTACCTTTTTCTATATCCCTGTTGTTGACAAGCCAGTTATGATATTTAAATGCCATAGCTGCGTGGTTCGCCAGCAGGAAGAACATAAAAAGAGGGAACTCCTGGTTGAATATGTCGCTGAATACGGCCAGTTACTTTTCCTTTTCCTTTTACTATTTTCCTCGGGAAAACAATGATCGCACTTAATTTCTTATAAAAAGAAAAACTCTTCAATTCGACCACCCTGTGATTAAGATCACTTACCTTTGACGCGCGCGTTACAGAAGAGAATAGTAGCCCAATTCACACTAGAGACCAACAAATCGTCTCCAAAATAACAAACTTTCAGAAGAACAAATTGTCTAATCTGCAATTGTTTTGTTCGAACAGGTCGAACAAAGTCCTACCTAAATTAGAAATTCATACAAGACGAACCAATTTTAAGAAGATTTGTCCGTCCAGACGATTTGTTCGTCTTCCTGAGTGTGAATTGGGCCAGTGGAGTGGTTCCCATAAACCCGTGAAATACATTTTAGCTTATTTAACACTACTATACACTCTAATTAAGTCATTTATTTCTTATTGTGTTTGTCTGATTATTACACTTTATCTAGTACACTTTGTGACAATTAGTATCTACTTCCCTTTCCAATAGCCTGCAGCCTAGCTCTTACTAGGATATATAAATTAGAACATTACTTAAGCAAATGTGTATGAAAGATGTCAAATGGGACGTGAATCCTGTTTCCTTTTTTTTACGTCATCGATAATACTGAATATTGCTTATGAGCTCAGTGAAGCATTCATCCTGGCTTAACTTCCTCATGATCAAAACAAGTATACGCAGAGAGAAAGTGAGATGAAAAAATAATCCCCTTTACCCCATCTTGCGCACTCTTTGATGCCTGCTATGAAACATTAAAACAGTAAAGAAGATTGGGGGTCACTTGCCAGTTTTGGTCCCGCTATGTAGCTCGAAAATAGCAAAATCCCCACAGTTTCAACTAAAACAACATATCTCAAAGTTCAACGTCTAGCTCACTGTATTTGAAATATACAAAACACAGCACAGTATCCCTCAAGGTGTCCACTTAATAGAGGTACACTGTATCATTGTAGCATGCTAAAGAGCGGTTCCATTGGTACATGTAGTATTACCAATCCTAACTTCACTTTGGCTCCCACTGCACTCAGTCTATTATATCAATGTTTTGACTTTATGTTGCATTTTTACCAACAGCGTTCAACTCGATGCTTTTATCACTTGCTATATTAAAAACGTTGGCAAAGCTTGCTTTCCAAATCTTAGCACATTCTTCCTAAGACTGATAATAGAGTTTAATAGGGCTGAACTCAAAGATGTGATGTGCAACAAGGCTGGTTTGCAAATTCCATCCTTCTTACAAAAATCAGTCGTGGTTACGATCTTCAATGGCTGTTCAGGAAAGCTAATCAGGATATGGAAAACCAATAGGGCTGATCCCAAAACCTGCACGTAAGTAAATAAATTGAGTTGATATAAATGGACTGGTGAAATTTGCAATTTGAACCGGAAATGAAAACGTTTCAGTTCTTATCCAGCGATTTCATCAAAATCAGTAACATACAAAGCCATTATGAATATTCGAGAATAGCTGTTCCCAAAGAAGACTCGAAGATACAGTTGTGTAATTCCTTCACTCTCCAAATCCACGTTCTCGTTAAACTAAAAAAACTACATTATTCTGTAATAGTGAAATCAATTAAGATGTGTCACTTTTCTTAAATTTTAGTACATCTAGAAACACAACAATTCGAATTGAATTTGAATTGAATTCGATCGAGTGTCGAGGCATTCTCATAGGTAAATATGGTAAATCTGTCCAGTCAAACAATCGACCTATACATACCTTGCGGCACAGTTTGCAATTGACGAATTAAGACTCGAATTATACTTAGACTACACTTAGGCCGGTCGTGTTGAGTCAGTACAGTATTTTGTCGGCTAAATTGCCTACACGTTTTACATTTTCTTCCATTGAATCGGTAATGTTATGGATTTTTTCCCAATAGATAAAAAATACAGGATGAGTAAAATTCATTCGTTTTTTAAGTTGATTTATGGTATAAATTATAATGTCTGGATTATTTTATTCCCGAAATCTAATATTCCGCCTTAAACACCTATAGATGGATGGAAGGATAGCGATCAGATATAACAGATATTAATGCGAGAATCTATTTTTAATTCTTCCAGTGAGTATAAAACAAGAAAGCAATGCCTTCTGAGAAGCGTGAAGACCATCAAGGGATTAACGTCCAGTGATATTAAAGACTTCACAAAGTTATTTTCAGATAATTACAACCCATTTTGCCCAAACAACATCGACCCACCCAGCACTGGTTCTAGTACTAGTACACCAACTAAAATCCATCCGACCAGCACTTCAGCCAATTCTACTCTTCAAAGCCGTGTATAGTACCCGAACCATTCTTCTTCCAGCCCTGCCGATTTAACCAGTACTTCAACCAATACTTCCAATGCAAACCGTGATGACCAAGCCCGTATAGTATACAGTCCAAACTTCTCCTCAAAGGAGCAGCAGTTTTGACAGTACCATTACAACTCACTCAACTATTCTGAAACGTGCTGACGGATCTGACCAACACTCCAAACCCAACCACTTCCGTCTCCAGCCGCCAGACTTGACAAAAATATACTCAGATAACTTCAATCCATTTTGGGCCACCAGTGTTGATCCATCCAGACTAGCATCCCAAACTATGTATCCCACCTTTGTCTCTCATTATTGTTTTTTCTTTTCTATCCAGTTTGTTCGAAAATGATATATTTTTATGATCTTTAGGTTAACTAGTTCTTTACGCTGTAAACTTGCAACTGCGAATTAAATATTTCGTTGTGTATGTATGTATGGAGGAATAATGGGAAAATAAGAGGTATTTAAAGGTGTAATGGATAATCCCTTGTTGGATTCGTCCTCGTGTAAAGTCGTATGTGCAAGACATCTTTATTGAAAAATAAAGGGAATTTGGAGAAATAATCTATAAATAAATTTGGGGTAGCTCATCACCCTTATTTGCAGCGAAGTGCTGAATTACGAAGGGCGCAGCTCAGCGTGATCGAGTTGAAGGTATACAAGGGCGCTTTCATTATGAGACAGTAACACATTTACATACAAATTTATATATAAACACACACACATACACGTAACAGCCACCATATATACGCCGACCCATGTCTGACCACGGAGCACAGCTTAGATCAAAACTAGTTCGTTTTTACTGAGGTAGGAAAAACCGGAGTACACGGAGACAAAAAAACCCTCGAAGCAATGGAGAAAACGAGCAGGAAACTCAAGCCACATGTGATGCCCCGTCCGGAAATCTAACCGGGGAACACAGGTGACAGACCGGCACTGTCACCACTCGGCCACTTTTGCTTCCCAAAAAATGAGCAGCGCAGCTTATGTGAAAATATACAGTCAGTATTTTGGAAAATAAGCAAATTCGTTCCAAAACGTTCTTCCTGGGGAAATTAGGAAATTAGCGGCATATTTTGGCGGGAATTGGACCTTGAAATTTAACCGTCCCACTGAAAAAATTCGGCAAATTTACTTTTTTACGTGCAAAGTTGTCGTCACTCCAGCCGTAAATTACAAAATTAGACCTTGTACAGCTCCCCTGGCCCCAGCAATATTACTTAAATTAAGCTTTTTCCATGTTTATTAATTGTTTGCAATCAGTGCTTAAATAATTTTGGCGGGGAGCAGGGCAAGATAATGCAAATCATCATCCCGACAGCCGAAAGTGACCATATCCAAATTATCAATGCAGCTATGGGTGTTGAAGTTACGACTTCTCTTATTGGGCTTTACCTTGTAAATGATTTTTGTACGTGAAATATAACCGGAAAGTAGGCGATTTTTGTCTTTCTTCCGAGTTTACTGATCTTGAGAAGAGCAGATATTTTGCCATCTGGAGTACGCTCTACGAAATTTACTTAACACAGTACTCACAGTACTTAATATAATTTTGAAGCATAAGATGACCAACCAAATATTCGATGTCAACAAACATTTGCATTCGATATGCAAATGAAATCAAAAACTAAAACACAGACAAATTGTATACATGCTGACTTTGGTTATATGACACACGAAGATACACGAAGATAAACAACTTCACATGCTTCGACCGGCATATCAATTAGCTAGAATGGAAAAGTCATAGGCAGTCCAAGATACGACACTACTAAACAGGAAGGCAAACATCGTCTGCACCATCCGGTGGTATTAAACAGCGAGTTGACTGCCATGACGAGTATTTTATTGCTGTATAGCAAGCTGGAATGGGACTTCGACGCCACCAGAAAACGAAACACTGCGTGTAAGCATTACCTGAAACTCTAAACTTTAAACATCTACTACAAACGACAGCTTTGCAGTCAAAGTGCCTGTCAAACTTCATGTTTGTTTGAAGTTTTTGATTATCGAAGACATGGAAAAAGTCTAAGAAGTACAGAAACAAAAATGTTCCCCGTAAGAGAAACTGTATAGCCTTAGATAGCTTTTTCAATCGAGGATATTTATGACTGATTAGAAGAAATAAAATTGATAGTTTTACTGCATTTGTATGCTTACCCCGGGACGGAAAAGCAATATTTTGTTTTTACCAGGTTGATACGAAAACGTATACAATGCCTATTGTCTTAGCCGTTATGTGATTGGCTATATCATAGCAACCCCGATTTCGTTCCTACCCAGTGTAATAGTTATTTAAGGTGGCTGGACCCTATTTCGCCAGTGCGCGGGTAGTCGAATTGAAGCGGCTATTAATTGCGTTACAGAATTAAGTTGACCAAACTTTTCACGCACACCTACTACAAATGGACCAAATTTTATAATGATGCTAGTTTGGTTGAAGTCGGAGCTTTTTTAACATCGAAATTGTTATACACTTGATTTGAAATTTTGCCAATTTTCTCAAAATCCTGACCTCGACGAGCAAAACGGTTTATGAGACTTTGTAAATCAAATGTTTGTCTATAATGTGAGAGCGTTTAAAGAAATTCTATTAAGCCGATTTTGAGTAAAAACGGAGCAATTATTTTACTTTGAAGAAATTTAAAACCGCGGGTGCTCTACTAAATTAATTTTATAACAATAATTTTCCAAAGAAAAGTTGCAATATTTTTGGTTTTAAATAATACCAAGGCATGGTTCTTTATTTTGTGAATATGTCATCGTATTTGCTATTTTTGATCGCCGTTGAGATGACTGTACGTAAAGCACTAAATTGCCGCGTTTATCTCGGAATTTCGACATCCACGTTAATAATACTGTTTCTTGAAAACTAGTAGATGAATTTTTTTTTATTTCTCGATATTGAATATTCAATCCTTTACCAGTAAGGTGTGTAAATTATAAAGGCATTGAAGTTTTTTAAGACCATTAAATAATTTTTTAAACATTGCCATATGTGCATCTCTATTCTCCGAGTTGTTGCCGGTGTTTGATTATGCATGCCTGCATGCGTGTCGCTTTGGCACCTCGTGCAAAAAATGCAAATACATGGAAGTCTTCCAAGTTACCTGGACTGGTGAACTACTTTTCTTCGCCTTTTTAGCCTGTAATGTGTTTTCCTGCAATATTTCACTTCTCCGTTTTCTTTTTGTACAAGGAAATACCATAGTTCTAGAAACTGTAGTAAGGAACTGCTACGTACAGCATTACTCTGGATATCACTGGCGTGACTTTTCATGTATATTTGCATTTTTTTCACGAGGCGCCAAAGCGACACGCATGCAGGCATGCATAATCAAACACCGGCAACAACTCGGAGAATAGAGATGCACATATGGCAATGTTTAAAAAATTATTTAATGGTCTTAAAAAACTTCAATGCCTTTGTAATTTACACACCTTACTGGTAAAGGATTGAATATTCAATATCGAGAAATAAAAAAAAATTCATCTACTAGTTTTCAAGAAACAGTATTATTAACGTGTATGTCGAAATTCCGAGTTAAACGCGGCAATTTAGTGCTTTACGTACAGTCGTCTCAACGGCAATCAAAAACTGCAAATACGATGACATATTCACAAAATAAAGAACCATGCCTTGGTATTATTTAAAACCAAAAATATTGCTAGTTTTCTTTGGGAAATTATGGTTATAAAATTACTTTAGTAAAGCACCCACGGATTTAAATTTCTTCAAAGTAAAATAATTGCTCCGTTTTTACTCAAAATCGGCTTAATAGAATTTCTTTAAACGCTCTCACATTATAGACAAACATTTGATTTACAAAGTCTCATAAATCGTTTTGCTCATCGAGGTCAGGATTTTGAGAAAATTGGCAAAATTTCAAATCAAGTGTATAACAATTTCGATGTTAAAAAAGATCCGATTTCAACCAAACTAGCATCATTATAAAATTTGGTCCATTTGTAGTAGGTGTGCGTAAAAAGTTTGGTCAACTTAATTCTGTAACGCAATTAATAGCCGCTTCAATTCGACTACCCGCGCACTGGCGAAATAGGGTCCAGCCACCTTAATAAGTGTCATAAAATCCGCAAAGCTGGGTTTCATGTGGCCAAAACGAAGAAGAGGGTATTTGAAGCACGAAATGAGGATAAAAAAAGGAAAATACAAACGCTTTTAGCTTATGTGTATTATGATTTATTTGATGTTAATACTAACATAAGAAATAAGAGTCACAATCTTAATCACAACTTTCACGTCTCCTATCGCTCATGAGCAGTCTTATGATATGATTCGCGAATTAACCGGCGAAAGCCATCGTGGTAATCAAATCCATGACAGCTAACAGAACTGAAAATAACGCACTATCAACTAGAGTTTTAACGAGTTTAAAGAAGAACGATAACAGAACTGAAGTGATACAAAAAATATCTCACGAGAATGATTAATATTCACGGGGAAAATCAAATCAGAAGTCCATGATCAAAGTACCATGTTCCAACCTTTCCCCTTTCACTACCCTTTTGGAAATGGCAATCCTTTGTATACGTATATGTAATATAACTATGTAATTTTACACTTGTTGAAAGGAGTTTGTCCACTTTTCATGTCTGTCAGTAGTTAAAACATGTTTTAAAGTGATAGAACCATGAATTTGGATAAGAATTGATTACACGCACAATCAACTTATTTTGTATTAGCTTGTTTTCAATCAGCCGATAAAAGCCCTTGAATCTCATTATCTAGCTGCAAATGATGGGCAAACATTGCTCTAAACCAAGGGCACTAGCACAAAGTCGGAGTGTTTATGTGTTAATAAACCGAGTTGCAGGTTGTACTTGCAGTCAGTCTTTTGAAGCTCTGAAGTCACATTATCTCTGTTTTTAACCTATCTGGCCTCTGTTATAGCTGTTATAAAGCGTTATCTTATCAATTTCTTAATGATTCAAAGTAAACGAAAGCGGAAGCAGTTATAATATATAGAATTTGCGCTACTGGACCAATACTACAAATGCTTCCGCTTTCGGTTACTTTGAATTATTATCAGACAATTACAAAATAAGTTGATTGAATAATTCTCACCTCAGTACCTTTAGAGGCACTTTATAAGCTTTAGAATTAGATCAAATATTAGAACAATTAAAAGGAAAACCTCAGTAGCTAATTTAGCCAACCACTGCTCAACCATCCATGAGAAAATTGTGAAGTCTCATTCACCTAAGTAATCATATTGTCTTGAGACTGTCTCGTTTTTCAACTTAAGTAAAAACTGGAGCAGGAAATCATTATGAGTATATTTTTAGAGACATTTTATCTACAAATATCATGCATTTGTTGACAAGTGCTGACGCCTTGACTTATTCGTGAACTCATTTTGTATTGATTTATCAGCTAACAAGAGTCAAAAACAACATAATCAACGACATCATAAACAACAATGCAAAGTAAAACTAGCAAGAACCAGTTTCTATAAGATTCTAAAAATGAATAAACTCTTAGACTGAGTACAATTCGCCATACACAACTTTCTAGAAGAAAATCACTGGACCGATAGGAGACTATATTCATCACGCTTACCTCAGAGATAAATATAAACTAAGAAGTGAAAAAAAAACTGCTGAAAGCATTGAATACCTTGATTCGAGGTTTTTGGTAGCCTCGAAGTAAGTGAGAAACAATGACCACAAATACACTTGGGCTCTTGGCCGCAAAATATGTTTTCTTCTTGACTTTATCGATAGGTGAGTGAAGCAGCATTACTATCGACTTATTTGAAAGGTTTTTAAACTAGATTGTATACAATTGTATGCTGCACACTGTCGACTGCATGGTTTCTTCTCAGTTCTTCTTTGTTGGTTTTGTTGTACATGTTGTTGTAGTTCTTCTTCTTCTTCTTCTTCTTCTTAATTTTCTTCTTTCTTCTTCTTCTGCTTTCATGACATTCTAGTCATCTTTACTCATGATTTTTTAGGCCTTCTTTGAGATCTAAACTCGCCTTAACTCGCAGCGTGTTAAGGCGAGTTAGTGTAAACAGCCCTAACAGTTAAGGCAAGCTAAGGGAAAATTAGTGCGGCTTAAGCAAAAAATTCTCTTTTCATACTGGTAGTTAGTGCGAACTAAGGTGAGTTTACAGGCAGATTTAGACCCCAAAGTAGACTTATTTTATCATCGTCATCTTATCTTTAATGATTGTTTTACAGTTATTTTGAGCTTTGGCGAAGCTCAAATCAAGATTGGTAATTGTACCTTCAAACAAGAAGAACTTAAGAAACGCCCATGTTATACAACATTTATAAACGATCTGCAGAAAAATCCGCAGGCTGATTGCAGGTAAACTAGTTCACTTCGATAGATTTACATATTCCTTCAAGTTTCAGGTTCAGTTTACAAAAGAGCCTCGCTTAATACACATCGACATCCAATGAAAAGGTGAAAAGATTTTATCCAATCACAAGCCTTCAAAACAGTAGTCAAGAGAGGCTTCCAATTTACGATGACGTTATCCCCAAATACAATTTTTTTACTGAATTATAAAAATCCAGTTCCTCTTTCATGGGAATCAGATCGATATTCATTAATAAGATAGAAACAAATGTGATGAGTAGAGTGATTAGACCTAACCCGTGAAAAAGTACTAAATCTAAATAATAGCTCAAAATACGTAGAGTAGTTTCCATAATAAACCGGCCGTGAAATTAGCTCTTAAGTTAATTACTTATGATCTTGATTTTTTTTGTAATAGCGGAGTTCGAAATAGACATATTGGTAGTTAGACTTTACCTTAATTATATTCTTCCGCTGATGAAATCAGCTCATGGCATGGGTCGCCTAGCGGTGAGAACGCTGGCCATTCACAGCTGTACGTGGTCCAGGTTCGAGTCCCAGCTAGCTCGGGTGCTGAATCATAAGTGAACTGAGTTTGTTTGATGTGTTGTTGTTCTCTACCATGCCACGAGGGCAACAGTGTGTTTTATTGCCCGGTAATAACAAAACCGGAAGTTAATTGAGCTTTGAAGGCACGTTTTTGGCAGCGCGCGTTTACAAATTCATTCATTCGGACATGCATGAGGCAAAACTCGTGTTTATTAATTGTCAAACTTTTAAGACCAATATACAACATTTATTCCAAGAAAAAGATGCCATACAGTTGGGATTCTTAATCCATTTATGTTTGATTATAGTTTATATAATAATTGGCATATTACGCGCGCTCTGATTGGTCGTACAACCATGTGTGATTAGAGTACACACACATAGATGGCGTCATCTAATCTTACGCGCGCTGTGATTGGTTGGAATGTTTCGATAAATATTTTATAAAACAGATAGATTCCATTTTTCCGACTTCGTCTCGTGGCGTACTTTTTTGTTCTCACCACATGTGGCTTTCGCACAAAAAAATGGAATCTATTTGTTAAATATTTTATTTCAGTTCATTTCAACCGCATTTGATTATAAACAAATAGATATTTGCGGTATATAAATCATAAAATTTATTTATTTTTTATTATTGTTCAACGGAAGTCCCCTCATTAAGTGGACACCAGGCAAAGTACCCCTTAAGGTGTCTTATTGATAGAGGCCATTGTATCATGCTAAAGAGGTTCCATAAGTTTAATAAGTAGAGTATTAACAATCCTAACTTCACTTAATTTGGTCTTACCTAGCACTCAGTTTATCATATCAATGCTCTGACGTTATGTTGCTTTTCTACCAACAGCGTTCAATTCAATGCATATATAAACTGCTATATAAAGACGTTAGCAAAGCTTGTTTTCCAAATCTTGGCGAGGCCTTCCTAAGACTGATGATAGAGTTAAATAGGGCTACACTAAAAGATGTGATGTGCAACAAGGCTGGTTTGTATATTCCATCCTTCTTACTAAAATCAGTCCTGGTTACAATCTATAATGGCTGTTCAGGAAAACTTGTCAGGATTTGGAAAACCAATAGGGCTGATCCTAAAACCTGCACGTAAGTAAATAATTTGAATGAATTCAAATGAAAACGTTTCAGTTCATACCAAGCATCAAAATTTAGCATACAAACCATTAATATGTGCGAATAGCCGTTTTCCAAGACGATAGGGTTAGTTTTCACTGGCGACATAAGTATAAGCATGAGCAACATATGCAGACTAGTAGTGCATGTATTGCTCATTAGCAGTGCTTGTCTTTTTTCACACTTAAGTGATAAATTCAATACGGAGTCTGTGTATGCCGCTTGTGCTTATGCTTATGTCGCTCGTGAAAACCAGCATATACAGTTCATTCCTGTTCTATCCAAAGCCTCGTTCTCTTTACACTAGGCCCCGAACAAACGACGGAACGCAAGGAGGCGCAAGTTTTGAACTTCCGGCTCGTTTGATCACCAACTTGTGGCGACGTACGGCTACTGCATCAACTTGAGACTCTTGCAAGCAGTTTGAGCGTGTTCAAAATTAATCGCAAGTCCATGTAAGCTAAGGTTTGTCTCGTTTGAACAGTCACCACGCTAGACTTCGCAAGTTGTTTGTCTTTTTTTTAGTCCGAAATAACTCTACCCATTGCCTGTCTCACAGAAATTTCAAACAAAAACCAAACTGATTTTCTCCTTAATGTCCTTCAGGTAGCTGATTTTGATCAAAAGGTTTTGAAAAACTTGCTTTTACTTGCATCGCCTTGCGTTCTCGTTTGGTCAGGGCCTTAAGGTGTTTCAAAGTAGTTGTTGACGCGCTACACCTCTCATTTTAAATTCGCGATTTAATGGACTTTTTCTCGTCGGATCAAAATATCCTTTGGACCAATTATCAAGCAAAGATTGAATTTTTGAATGATAGTAATTTTAAGTCAATCTGTGTTTTTACAGCAAAGATAATCAATGATCGTTTAAATCAGTCTTTCTAAAATATCTCCCGTTTACGATGAGCTTTTGAAAAACGAAAACATAGGCCTAAAACTTCACATTCATGCACACATACTTATAGTAAAATCAGACAGTTTAAACAGAGCGATTTTGAGTACTAGACGCAAACATTTTTTATGCGTATTTTGCGTCGCAAAAACTAAGGTATAGTTTGTCATGCAGAAAAGAAATACTCGGCGCTCAAACATATGCGCCAAAATACTGAAAACACGTTGCTATATTGTTGTTCTTTCTCTCTGGTAAATTGCACTGGTTTAAGTGTTCATTTGGCGGAGTTATGATTTTTCTTCTGATAGTATATGGGATTCACTAGCTGCGACAATTTTAACTTTCAAGCGGCGTAAGAGATATCTCTTCAAGTCATCACTGTTTAGAGCCCAAAATCACGGATATACTTACTCAAAGTATCATAAAACACGCAGCAGAAATTTATTAAATTTGATATGTAAAGCAACATTTTTAAATTTCACTTGAATACAGTGCTTCAAACGCGCCGGAGTAGAATCAAACTCGTGTGTACAAATGCATGACGATGGCGTGATGCTTGCTGATTATGTCACGCTACATTCCTTCGCACCCGTGTTACGACGCATTTGCATACCGCGGTTTTATTTGAACTAGGATCACACAAAACTCGAAATTGGGAAAATTAGTTGCGGCTCCTCCGTCTTTTTTCTCTTGCCAAACGTGCAGCAAGTCTACGGTTTTTCTTACTTCTCGAACTTTTAGTTGCAGGCATTGCATCGAAATGAAGTGTAAAGGCACTATATGCAAATGTGTCGTAACACGGGCGCGAAGGAATGTACCGTGACATAATTAGCAAGCATCACGCCATCGTCATGCATTTGTACACACGAGTTTGATTCTACTCCGGCGCGTTTGAAGCACTGTATTCAAGTGAAATTTAAAAATGTTGCTTTACATATCAAATTTAATAAATTTCTGCTGCGTGTTTTATGATACTTTGAGTAAGTATATCCGTGATTTTGGGCTCTAAACAGTGATGACTTGAAGAGATATCTCTTACGCCGCTTGAAAGTTAAAATTGTCGCAGCTAGTGAATCCCATATACTATCAGAAGAAAAATCATAACTCCGCCAAATGAACACTTAAACCAGTGCAATTTACCAGAGAGAAAGAACAACAATATAGCAACGTGTTTTCAGTATTTTGGCGCATATGTTTGAGCGCCGAGTATTTCTTTTCTGCATGACAAACTATACCTTAGTTTTTGCGACGCAAAATACGCATAAAAAATGTTTGCGTCTAGTACTCAAAATCGCTCTGTTTAAACTGTCTGATTTTACTATAAGTATGTGTGCATGAATGTGAAGTTTTAGGCCTATGTTTTCGTTTTTCAAAAGCTCATCGTAAACGGGAGATATTTTAGAAAGACTGATTTAAACGATCATTGATTATCTTTGCTGTAAAAACACAGATTGACTTAAAATTACTATCATTCAAAAATTCAATCTTTGCTTGATAATTGGTCCAAAGGATATTTTGATCCGACGAGAAAAAGTCCATTAAATCGCGAATTTAAAATGAGAGGTGTAGCGCGTCAACAACTACTTTGAAACACCTTAAATAAACTGATTTTGATATGTTTTGTTATCATGTATATAAAGAAAAACTGGACTCTCTCAACTACATCTTGGGAAATGATTATTGCAAAATGTAATCACAAAGCATGCATGGCATGTGTGACTGGACAGAAAAAAATGCATCTTTGAGTAGTGGCTTTATCTTTCCAATTCTATTCTGTAATAGTGAAGAAGTGTCACTTTTCTGAAATTAAGAGTACATCCAAAAACACAACAATTCGAGTGTCAAGGAATTCACATAGATAAATATGGTAAATCTGCCTAGTAAAAAAAATCCATAATGCCTTGCGGCACATTTAGGCCGGCCATGTTGAGTCAGTACATACTTGTCGGCTAAATGGCCCAAAAGTTTTACACTTTCTTCCGTTGAATCGGTAATTTCCTGTTTTTATTCATGACAGATTTTAAAAGAAAAAATGCAGAACTGAGTAAATTCATTCGTTTTTTAATTGGTCATTGATGGTGTAGAAGGAAATGTCTGGATTTTTTAAATTCTTTTATTAGTCCCAAAATCTATTATTCCACCTTGGACCACGTAGATGGAGGGATACCAATCAGATAATGATATATGAATCTTCTTTTTTTTTCCAGCGAGTACAAAAATAGAAAGCAATGCCTTCTGAGAAGCCTGAAGACCATCAAGGGATTAACGTCCAGTGATATTAAAGACTTAACAAAGTTATTTTCAGATAATTAAACCATTTTGCGCAAACAACATCGACCCACCCAGCACAGGTTCCAATTCCAGTACTAGTGCATCAACTAAAATCCATCCGACAAGCACTTCAGTCAGTTCGACTCCAAGCCGTGTCGATACTACCCGAAACCATTCTTCCCAGTCGACGTATCGATTAACAGTACTCCAGTCCTTTCCACACTTCAAAACCGTGGAAATCAAGCCAGTGTACTACAATCTAAATTACTCTTCAAAATAGTTTTGGCAATA